>JABFIG010000211.1:0-36996 GCA_017139545.1 Ambrosiella cleistominuta | reverse complement strand
GGGTTTTTTGGGGAGAAGAGGGTGGGGGCGATGGCGAGGGAGGTTTGGGGGGTGAGGGAGAGGACGGGGGATTTGACGTATAGTTGGATGAGTGTTGTGGGGGATGGTGGTTGAGTTGAGGGTTGCTGGTGTGTCTAACCCTAAAGTAAGATGACGGAAAAGTTTGATAATTGTGGGCCTGTTATGAAAATATCATTACCATGTTTAGAGAGTAAAGAAATATCAATTTACATCGGTTCCACTCTTAGTAAATCTACTTCTACCCAACCCCCATCAGCCCTTCACAACATCCTCCCTAACACATCACCCACCGCAAGGAATGTCCTGATTCATATATATCTACTTTTCTTCTCCATGCTTCGTGCACGCTTGATCCACTTCAGCTAGGGATGCCCGAGGCCAACATTGCCAACCAGCAATCGACAGGCTCCGACTCACGGGACAACATCGGTGTAATTGACATTGAGACACCGCAGCTGAGAGAGGATCTTTTTGAATTTCCTGTTGTCACAATGGCCATGCACGATGATCTAGTGGTTATTCCCAGTGAAACCCTTTTCCCCTCCCCCGCCCTCACGGGTTAATCCAATCCACGTTTATGTCTCTTATGTGGCAGACCTGAGGTCATAGGTTACCGGAGATGACAAGCGCAGAATGCAATGATTTGAAACCGGAGCACCAGGGGTTTTCAGTGTTCGCCGCAAGTTCGAGGGCCATCGTACTTTGTTGTGGGCAATGTTTGTGTGTATATGTGTATTATATCTACATATTTATGCATATAAATCTAAGTGTGCGAATTGCAAGCCTGGTTGCTTTTGCGGGGGGGAGAGTCTAGATGTTGTGGGATGTGTCTGGGGGTGTGCTTGATGCATGTGTATATGCAGTTGTTGTCTCACTTACGCTTACCTAGTCTCAAAATACAGGACAGGCTAGCGTTCTATCTAGACTTAGTGTTAAATAAGATACCCAGATATGGGCATCTGACAGATTCTATACTTGGTTACATACAGCCAAGCCATAATACACACATTTAGTTGTACACAACTACAATGAATCAGTCCTACCAACATAACCCGGCATCTCATCCAAAACCACCCTGCGTTTAGATACGCACCAGACAAGAAATACTTCTCCTTCGAGCTATACATAATTTACATATATACATCTACCCTTCCGCCTGTCCGTCAGACAATCCCCCCAAGAACTAATCCCATTGTTCGCCACGAGCTGAGATGGCATGTCGACTTCCTCGACACACGGATATCGCAGTGGTTAGAGCGTCTATGGCAAAAACAGAAACTTTGGTCTACATATATAGTTATTTCCTAGGTGGGTATATATTTTTGTGTGTACACATGTGTCATATGTACAGTACGGTGGGACAATTGGACAAGCAGGTTTCTGCGGTCATTGTGTAGCCAGACAGCGGGCGGGATGCATGTTCATTTTATCTTTTCTTTTATAACAGCAGGCAAATGGTTACATGCCCACTTAGTGGGTGTTTAAATCCGATAGCGCCGGGCAGGAGACCAGTGGCATAGACACGAGGCGTTGTTCTTAATATACGAAGGGAGGACCCGGGAGTTGTTTTGATACTCATATATTTCCTGAATAGTGTGAAATTCTGTCAGAATTCTGGGCGTAAGCACATATTCGACACCTAAAATACTTCAACAAGTACCAAGTCTCGAACCGAGGGTGAAGGACAGGAGCAATGGGTTATTAGAGTTGGGCTACATTAATGACTACAAAACATTGCATTTTAGGGTATAGTTTCTATCAATCACGGCTCAGTGATAGACTTGTCGCCTTATGCTTCACCTTGACAGCATGTACATACAGGATAGTCCACAGCAGTTCACCCAAAAATCCAAAGACCCCGCAGCAAACCCTGTTCCCTCGCCATTGCATGAACCTCTGCGTAAATCCCACTCACCCTCTCATCTACCTATATATCTAGTTATTTCCTATCGACTTGTCTGTATCTAGCCTACGAAACAACATATGCATGCCCATCTTATTTCTCTGCATGTAGCCTTACTCTAGACACTGCGTCTTCGCCACTTGACATCAAAAAAAGCAACCCAGTCAAACCCCAGCAACGTCACTCGGTCTCGAAACTCTCTAGATACAACAATGAATGACATGCTACCAACGCCCCCGGTTCTCTGCTGCGCGCACGTACTCATCTCAAGTTGTTCTTTTCCTAGATTAGTATGTTCCCAAACAGGCAATCTGTTCGTCAAGAAGGTCCTTTCAGACAAAAATTTCCAATACTGGTCATTCTACATATATCAAGGAGCATGTATCTATATAGTATAGAACACCACGAATTCTATCAGTTATCAACTTTTTTGTAATCATTTTCATTTATGATTACTGAAATGGCACTGTTGGACGGCGCCTTGTATGAGGAGAAATCAAAGATACGTACGTATGAGGGCGCTTTGAGTCTCGTTGGTCTCGGGGTTCGGCGCTTCGCTTTCAGTGCTTTCAGTGTCTTGATAAAGAGCGAGCCGTAAGAGATTGAAGCCATGTTATGAGATTGGTAATGTGGTGGGACGAGTTAGAAATACTAGTGGGAGTGGGGGTTTGATGTGTACATATGTAACGGTTTGTGTCTCCATTGCGCGTGGCCTGTGGCAGAGGCAGGAGAAAGAAGCCCCAGACCTTGGTGTCCTTTTGCTATCTATTCGATATTATTGCCTGCCGTGGTTAATCATCTTTCCTCCTCTCTCCTAAGCCACCACGAGAGTCACATGAACAAAGCTGACAGCAACCTATCACCATCGCCATCCTCTACGTCTGTTCGATAGTTCATGGCTACAACTTGTCATATTCCCATTAAATAATCCAATCACAAACCAAAAACATCAAAGATACACACACTAAACAGAGATATCCCTTGGACAAATGCATATCCCCCCCGTCAAGCAACACCTTATCGTCAGCTCTTGTGCCACATCTGCCGCCTTTTTCCTCAATTTCCCAAACTCTCGGGTCCACCCGTTGGCTGTTGGGCCATCATGAAGGGTATTGTTACAGAGCGTGGTATCTGCTAGTTTATTAAGAATTCTGTCTGTCTCTCTTGCCAGGCACGCATATCAACTGTTTGATGGCAGTTGCGTGCGGGCGACTGAGAACAGGCTTAGTTGGAGAGAAGGGAGTTGAAAAAAGAATATATGGCTTTTTTTGTCAGGCAGGATGGCAAGGGTTAGGATGGTCTGGTGTTCTGTACTTACACTAAAAAGAGGCCAAACAGGTCAAAGGGGGACCGCGGTGTGGAAGCGAGGTAAAACAAAAAAAAAAAAAAAGCAAATACGACATGAAGCCAGGTTTTGATTGCACCGGTCTGGCGATGCCATCGTGCCATTTTCGAATGCTAGTGCAGAATGCCATTCATACCGTCAGATGGTAAACAAATAGATTAATATTAGAAGCTCGAATGGATTTCCAAACTTGGGAATATAACAGTATCTGTGCTCAATAGTGTCAACTGCGGCCCGGAATATCCAATGTAGGCCTAAACCCAAACTGTGTTAATGTATAGTTATAAACACCTACAGCAATTGTACATCTCTACTTCATCGTTGCCTCGACATCCGCCATGAAACACAAGGCCCTCATAACACAATCACAGTTCGCCTCATCTAACCCCACCCCCAATCTAATCAACAAAATACTGCACTCATACACAGGTGTCTCAGAAATGATGCCTCGGTGAACCAGATTCTAGCCCATCAATACCTTCTTTTTTCTTATCTTTTGTCCATGTCTAGAAGACCAATAGAACATATATGCCGTTGTACAGGTCGTAGATGTACAAGGAACATGCTTGCTTTCCCCCGCAAAAAGTTGAAATTTGCTCGCCCCTATATCCCAGTTGCATCGGAAATATCGCGGCCACAGACGACGGCAGGACAAGTCGTTTGTGGAACGTTGTTCAGTATTTTTCCAACATATCATGTCAATAGTACTTTTTGTACTTTTGATATTTTCTTCATTTTATTTTTTATTTTTATTGTTTGTAATCTACTCACTTCCAACCTTGATACTCAACGATTACTGAAGGATAAGTATGGCCTTAAAAGGGTTTGCACAACCATCCTCAGGAAAAGATCTCGTGTGATGTGATTGACCAGAAGGATAATGGCCCCACTTTTTGACCAACCCTCACCGATCTGTTCCGTTGGTCAGATCTCATTCTCAATCTCGTCTGTTTAGTTAGAATTGAGGTTCTAGCGACCAAGAAAAGATTTGAGAGAAGAGGCTATAGTGTTAAGACTTTGTTATTAATTACTCTTATTGAATGAGTTTTAATAATCAGTACTTTATAGTATCTAGTTTTGCGGTCAAATGTATCGACTATGTTGTATTGAAATGAAACTGAGCACTACACGGTGGGCTATGGTAAATATCTTGGGACAAAAGCTTGAGTAATTGAACACTTGCATGTAAATGAGTTTCAATTGGAAGTAACGGTTGCGTACTCTTCTTGCTGATAATCCCACAAGATTTTTCAAAGAGGCCATGATGCCAATCATTCTATCTGCCATCAATCATGCACCTGATCTGCTCGTCAGGGCTTTGATCTTTATTCCATTTTGCAATCTTCTTATCTACAGTGTACGTTGTGCAACAGCGCACAACCATTCAGTCATGTCCAGCCGAGAACCACAAATGATGTTTCCTAAAGTGGCTAGTCGAGGTTTGATGATTACAGACTTGGATTTTGGTAACTGGAAAGGGAAAATAGATGGAATGTTGGTGGCGGTGGGTGAGTGATGTATTGATGCGGGTCAAAAGTCGAGATCACACACAAAACATGACGGGTTTGACTACAGTACAAAGATTTGGACTGATGCACGTCATTTCATGAGAAAAATAAGTTTGATTTCAAAGTGTATCTTGGAAAGTACTAGAGAACGGCGGTGGACGGTATTTCTGTAGCACAAGAACAATCCAGCTTGAATATCAAAATCGACGGTTAAGAAAGTGTTTCCTACAGTGTCTACATACTTTACTTGTAACTATCTGAAATTAGCTATGAGAAAGAAAGTCCTGATTGTAAGCCAGCTCCTAGATATAATCACCTCGATATGGGTTTAACTTCCGACACATGCTCTAACGGAATACATCAACAACCATACCCTCCAACCGGGCAGACAAAAAGACCGCATCGCCTACCGTCCGTCTTCCCCCCGAATAAGAAACTCCATGCCTTGCCGCGCCACGTCAGTACCCCCGTTTGCAGCAGCAGAATCAAATTTAATACGCGTACATATATATACATATATGTATTTGTTTCTGTAATAATGTGCGGAGCTCTGCAAAGCAATACACACACACATTATGTGATTGCAACACTGCCACACGCAGGCCAAGATTTTGTGCATGTAAGCATGTAAAATCATAACCCTAATGCCTGTAGGTGCGTCTACTGAGTTAGTTGTCCAGATTTAGAAGCGGATACTACAGTTATTATCGGCAAAGAGTAAGCGGCTACATGCCAGGTCAATACCGAGTGGTGGTCCAAGTATGTCTTGGTTATATTTTGACTACACATATGTACAATATGAGTGGCCCATGTTTCTCACAATGTAGAACCAAGCACGCAAAACCATGGAAAAGGTTCAATGTTTTGGTGATGTAAAAGATATCAACGGAAATTGTCACATTATTTCATTCCTTGTAGGAAACGGGACGCCAAGACTTTTATTACGAATAATGAAAGACGAGTTTTCTTTTTTTATCGTTTATATCTACCCAGTACTTTTGGGTGATCATCTCCAGATCTGGGCATCAATTACCTGCATATGTACATATCTGGCAGACTTTTTACATCTTTCTTTGCAAGCGACGCGGCATCATTAAGGGCAAAGTCAGCAGTCAAGACAAATGATTCAGGACTTTGGCCGCAATTGATAGGGTAGATATCTTGTACTTGCCATTTTAATAACAAGACTTCCAGGTCCACACAGTCAATATCTGACAATCATAGTGATTTCAAGTATGCCGGCGCTTACTACTCAGATTACTGAGCTTGCGGCATTACGTTGCCTTATTTGGGTGAATATCATCACTGCATATTGTTCGATATAGTGTCAGAGTTTAATATTATCAACAGAAGAAAATGATTGATAAAACACTACTCTATTGTATTTTCCAATAGTTATAGATATCTAGACATCACATCATAGCCACCACAGCCAAGCTGACTGATATCTTGATATTAGGCAACCTGTTGTCAGCCAGTCCAGCATATCCTCCGACGTTGCTGACCATGACGTGTGAATGGCTGGGGCACAAATGCTCATGAATCCCGATCAAGGAATATTTCCTTTTTTGTCAAAAGACGGCTGGTTTCCTAGAAGAAACATCGCCAATTCGGGTAATTTGTGGATCATGTTCTAAATAAAGGTATATGTGTAGTGGCAACAAGATCAAATCTGTAGCAGTGATTGACGGATGTAAATATGCGCATATGAGGTGCATAAAGAGTATTCAGGTGTGCTTGCACTTGTATACCTGCTAACTCATTTTGTTTGTGATTATCTTGTCCAACATAGTTGATGTGGTACTCTATACTAACAGTGCAGTAATTGCATAATTGAGCGGCTGCTTGTCCGGTTGGGTGGGCTGCAATAAGCTGGCTGATGCAATTTATTCCGATAGCATGTAGCATGATGGAAAGTCGAGGGTCAGGGACAAGATGTTGCGAATCCCGATGTCATTCCGATGACTGCTATGGTTCTTCGACATCTGATGGTAATTGGCCATGATGACCATAAACTTTGACTGGTCTGACTTCACGGATAGAAGTGACTACTTCTTTGAAGTCAAATTTGAGTCTGAGTAGAGATAAAATTTCATTTTGATCTGGACCATGTCCACTATCTGCAAACCACCCCAATTACATAACATTAACTATCTGAACAATCCGTGTATCATAGTCTACTCTCAACCCCCTTTGCTATCGATACAACTGTAAGCGTAAACAAAGATATACCCTCATCAGTTTATAACGGGCATACTGGACACTAGTACAAAAAACGGCGCCTACAAAGCCAAGGGCACTGAGAAGCCCGCGTGCGTAGAAAATCTCAAAAGATGAAAAAAAAGAACCAATACATAACCAAGTTTTTTTTTGAAAACAAAAAGAGTAAAAGCTCTTTATGTCCCCCCGCTTGCTGATACCTCCAATATCCTTCTTAGTACGCCGCAACCTCCTTTTCCTTCTCCGCTGCTACCATCAACTGCTCCAACCGAACCTCCCGCGCCAACGGAGACCGCAAGCTATGTCTAAACACAGCATTCTTCGCCACGAGGCCCGACGAGACTGCCAGCGTATGTTGCTGGCGGGCGCGGATGGCCGATTGGCGGGCGGGGGAGTAGTGGCGGCGGGGGAGGAGTTTTCGTTGGACGATAAGGGGGGAGGAGCGTGTGAATTTGCAGTGGTTGGTGCAGTCCTTGCCGCAGGTTGTGCGGGACCTAGAGTAGAGGAGAGGTTAGATTTTAACGGGGAAAGGATTGGGTGGTGGAGGTAATAGAGAGATACTTACCAATCTTCGCGGTGGATGACGTGAAGAGAGCACTTGTGGCAGGTTTCTTGGAATTGTTGGCAGAAGACGTGGACAAAGAAGCGGACATGGCCGCAGCCGAGGTCTTGCTGTAGAAGGTGTCAGTTGTTTTCTGTTGTGATTATAGTATTGACTCGGCGAGTTGGTGGCTTCGTCGGATCTTGGGTGATGCTTACTCTGATGTGGTTGCACATTGTAGATGTGGTATTGGGGAATGACAATGGTGAATCGGTTATCGATATGTGGTAAGAGGTGAGTTTGTGTACTCGTGGTACAATCTTATACAATGTTTCAAAGCTTGAATAAAAAAAACCCAAAGTTTGATATCAAAATATAGTCAGCTATGTGCCTACTGAAAACAAGACACCAAAGATACTCAAAGAAACCAAAGAGCGACATCAAGGTGCTTATATATTGCCATGCACTTTACTTACTCTTCTTAATTTCTCAAGAGGGACAACTTTGAAAAAAAAAAAGCCTTAGCCCATCATGTTGCGTAAACTGGGGGGTTTCTGTCGATCACAAACAAAGTCAAAGTCACAGACGATAAAATGTAGATAAAATGGGGGAATAATTTAGGGTTATGATAAATTATAATAATTAATTTCTGCGAGACGGTCCCGACACAAAGGTAACGATGATTTATGGGCAATTTATCTCCAGGATCGTATTTATCAAGAGGCATAAAAAAATTCCAGAAAAATTGTGCTTGACTGAATTGATTATTTTGTTTTTCATCATTTTATCTTGTCATTTAGTTGTCACTATAGAGCCAGATACCATTTTGTCAAACTACACATATAAAACTATAGAACGAACAGGTCGATCTCTGCCATGGTCTAACCCTAGATATGCAACACATAAAAATATCTTCACATCATCAAAGTCTGCATAGTTTCTTGCTTCCAGAAGAACTTTGTTTATTCACGAATCCACGTTCAACACTACATTACTCATATCTGCACTCTCCAATTACCGATTTTTTGAGACCGGGAGCCCAGCCCACTTTTGCGGAATCAATTCATTTCTGGCATCTTCCGACTCTACAAAGCCTCACAAAGGTCCAAAACAATTCTCTCATCCTTTCTTCTCCCCTCCTCTCCACCATCCCCTAACTCTGTTGAAGTGACCATAAATTGAGGCTTTCCAGAGACCCGGACAAGAACGCCTAGAGTAGATGCAAATTTCAACCGTTCTAGATGTTGACAACCATTAAACAGAATTATTGATATACAATAAAAATGATGATGCATGAGGAGATCCAGATTTGACGATTGACGGCAAGACACAGCAAGAAATCACCATACTTGCGGTACACCATTTTGACATGCGAAATTATGCGTGAGATTCCGGAGCCGAACCTGGTAGTTGGAGGTGAGGATACATGTATATATCTGGCTCGACATGTCAACCTACATACATACATACATAACACAGATTATCAATGTAAACCACCTGCTGCACATCGACGGAAACGGGTTACAAAAGAAGAAACATGAATGGCTGTTGCAGATTTTTGTATACATGTATGCAGACATCTTTGTAGGGTGCGGCATGTGATGAGTGGGCGTATGTTCTTATCTGCTTAAGAGGGGGAAGGGGGGTTTAAACGTTGGATGTTAATTCATTTGGTGCCTGAAGATGGTGGAGTTTGGAGTATGCAGGCACATAATGGTGGGATGAAGGTCTGACGACCCCACAGAAAAGATGGTGTTGGGAAATGTAGGGTTATGTTTGCTTACATGTACATGTACATACATATATACACTGACACATGGCAACACAAATGATTTTATTGTGTCTGTTACAGTGTTGAGGTGTCTTCGGGGTTGAAACAAATAAACA
This sequence comes from Ambrosiella cleistominuta, assembly GCA_017139545.1. NCBI lineage: Eukaryota > Fungi > Ascomycota > Sordariomycetes > Microascales > Ceratocystidaceae > Ambrosiella > Ambrosiella cleistominuta. The sequence continues at coordinate 27,571 of JABFIG010000211.1, read as the reverse complement.
GATTTGCTTGGTATCTCTTGAGATTCTGTCTTGAGTGGTATGAAGACCCTGTCTAGAGACTTGAAATGAATTTTCAGCTTAGCCCGGGCTGTGGTATAAAGTACGAGTGAACTGGTCCACTTTAATATTCCAAATTACAAACGTACCGTACAGCAGAGTGTTCACTCTTCCGGGCCGCCCTCAGTCACCGCTCATTAACCCATACATAAGTCTTCCACAGCGCCACCTCGTTCCGATGTGATCAATCATAGCAAAAATCACTATCCTTACGAGAAAAGTTCGAATCAATATCTTCGGCATGGGCTGAACAAAAGCGAAATCAGTTATGGCTTTCAGAATATACACACTTAGCAGCTTTTACTACTATTTCCTTCTCCAGTCTCGGGATGTGGGGTGGAAGCTGATGTCTCAATGAGGAATCATTTCATGATCATGAGACCCAGAACAATCGGAAAGGGTAAAAGAAACAAGCGCATTATGACATCAGAATCAATCTCTAAACGATTGTTGTCAAAGCCTATGTGATGATTAAGCTGTCACCCATCATGCATGCCACCTCTTCCAATCCTACACATTGTAAACTGTAAGAAAAGCTTCCCCCATTCCTATTTTGGGAACCCCTCTTCTTTATGACTATCCAATTCGACACCCCAAGTCCAATAACAGCCACCCCGAGATCTTCGTCCATTAAACATCTCACTTCGTCCCATTGTTCTAGCCCCCTCCGCGCCTCCGCATCTATATATGTACCACCGTCCTCGTCCACCTTTGATGCAGTCAGTCAGTAACCCAATGCCTATTCCGATCTCGTGTGGTGGTGACGCTCCGTTGAGATGAAGACACCAGTTGTCAGAATAGGCTTTAGCGAGAGGATATCATGATATGGTAAGACGGTGGGAATTGTGTCAGGTGGTGCAGATAGCCTGGTGAAGTTGACGTTGTTTATGTTGTTAGGTTGGTACCCAACAAGACGGTTGGCTGGGCGCCATTGGGTTGGGTTGGGTAGGAAAGGGCTGAAGGGTAGGAGAATAGGCTTGAGAATATATAGATATCTCTGTTCCGGCCGGGAGTCGGGTAATGGTGGCAGTGGAATAAGTGACAAAGAGTGAGTATATAGAAGATGCCTGAGCTGGTTACTGGATACAAGATATTGGTATATACATAGGCCATCATGGGATTGACCTCTGTTTCCACTTTTTACAGCCCCAGCCTCGCTACCATCTTTACTAATAGATCTGCGGACCAAAAAAACAAGAGAAAAAAAAATATCTTGTCAATACTGATGTGTCCAAACATACGATGTCTCGCATAGCCACTACACATATTATGTCCACCAAAATAAAGTCCAAATCCAAATCCAAATTCAAATCTTGCATCGACCATGACCAGCACCAGGCCTTAATCTGAAGAGGGCTCATCCTGACACATTTTCTGCAGAAGAAAACCCTTAGGCCTAAACCCTCTGCAAGGATAGGGCTAGTTGTTGGTTGGTTGTCAACCGAAGTTAGCTAACTAACAGCTTATTTTTATAATACAATAGCCGGTAGGCTGGTGCTATGTAAGCACTAAATGTTGAAGCTAGATCCTGGAGGTCTATTGTTGGCCAAATGGTGATAGGTTTTGGGTTTGGTTTCATGGGAATAGAGGCAGCTTGAGATATCGGATAACCCAAGGCTATACCTTCACAATGGAAGTTTCAAACATTGGGTATTAGAGATTGAAATTCAAAAGAAACTTGTATTCATCAAACATTAACATTCAGGCGCACACCAGCAAGCTTGACAACACAGTTATGACAGGACCCCAAGACCATAACTCTAGAGCACAACACCAACCACCGCAATGCTACATCTACATCAACAACCATCTCCATCTTCAAAGTTCCAATGTTGCACACGCCAACTGATACTAAAGTTTCAAATACATGCCTGCCCAGTCTCCATATCATACATGTCCATACCTCTCACTGCATACAAACCCCAACACAACTACCGCATCTCCTTTCTCACATTCCACCCAACGTCACACTGAATGTAACGCAATGGATCATCTCAACGTTATGGACAAGCATACATCTGCCGCGTCCACGCAACCGGACTTACCATCTGCCCCGAGCTCTGTCGAGGGGGGGGAGTGGTCAGAGCCAGGATACGTCTAACTGTGTATTGGTAAGTGTTAGAGTGTGTTTCTGGTATAGTAAATATGTAGATATATAGTGATATGAGCAAAATATTTTGATGATGACGAGACCCTTTTGGTCATTGAGGATGGGATAAAGAAAAAAGAGAAGGCCAGTGCAGGGTGGTGTTGTAAGATGGCGGATTGGAGTTATATCCGATAGTGGCCTTGGCCAAGGTGAATTATATACTGAAAGAGGAATTTTAAGTATGTATTCTATGGGTGCAATTTTTGGATACTCCGAGTGCGTAGCATTGTTTGTGTTTGAGGATCAAGTTAACAGATGGAGTCAAAGGAAAAGAAGGAATTCTTCATTATACTATTGTAATGCTTCTTATTAATTCGATTAGGCTCAATATTTGTGAAGGACATTATGAAATAGATTATATCATATAGTTTCTCTTAAAAATCTATAGGCAGTCTATTACCTAGAAAGTCTATAGAATTGATTATATTGACATATACTAATACAGGTTGAAATCCACATTGTAAAACCGGTTGCAAGTGAAGATACCTAGGTGGACTTTCTCTGCTTAACTAACGGACCAAGTAATAACAGCCAACACTACCAACAGATATCCCAGAGATATCAAACCCGATTTGAGAATCCAGATTCCCCCAAGGGATGTATGGATTCTTCCTCTGACAATTGCTGTTTCTAGATTTATTAATTCTGTGGCTGGCCATCTTATGGTTTGCAATGTAAGGGATATCGGCAAGTCCTTGGAATGGGTGGATGATGTTACAAAAGTACAGAGGATGAGTAATCTAATAGAAAGAAAAAGAAGAATAGAAATACTTACATTCTTTGATGCCCTTCTGAAGAACAGGGTCTATGGAAGGAGCAACACGTCAAGGGAAATGTATAGCCATCAAATTGCGCAGTACTTTTTTTTTTCTTTCGAAGGCACTCAATTCTCATAATATTTTTCTCGTCGATTTCTCTCAAACAATTATCTGAACAAGACCAGACTGTTATGTCTGCACAGTCAGCGTCAATGCAAAACACAAACCCACATATATACATTATTCATAAGGCGGTAACAGACAATATTCGTCTTCAACTCGGCAAGAACCCTTTCCGAAATCTAAACATCTTGCTTGGCTGATATCTATCATTAACCCACAGCCCTCTCTCTGACTTGATGAGAGCTCCCCCGGCCAATCCCCGTCGATCATACTCCACATGACAGTTTTCCCCCTTGATCGTCAGTCAGTAGACTTGCCGTATTCAGCAGTAGGTCCTAAAGTGGTATCGTTTACTACTTGGTGTTTGGTCTGTGACAATGACCCTGTTTTAGCGTCTTTTTTTTGTGGAGGGGGGGGGGGGGGGTGGAAATATGAGGCCGTGAGTGGCTGCTTGTTGGCGAGAGAGATATAGTATATATATATATATATATATGTTTAGTCTTTAGTCATTGTAGAGCGGTGATTGACATGAAGAGAGGACAATATATCTGAGATCATTCTGTGCATGATTTTGTGTGTGACTTGTTGGCGAAGGGAGAGCTTGGTGCGTGCTGATAGATACAGCATCATGCTGTATTCTTTGTTGGGATGATGTCTCGATGTCAAACACGCAATGTTCCGCAACAGGTTTTGTAATCATCATTATGTAAATATCAACGTCTATGGCCCAACGAGTTTATCTCGCCACAATGGATGCCGTAGGTCTAACCGAGCAAACGGCCCGGAAACAAACAATGGAAGACATGACATTAAATATTGCATGAAGGTGCAATCCATTCTGCTCAAGAACCAGTCTACGTACCGACTAGAATAAAAATAAAATAAAATAAACATGTCTCTCCCTACAAACCATTTTTCACAATGGTACAAACTGTCCCACTCTGATTATTTTGTGCACACACAATCACCCAGCCATTCATTGTTCCTGTCCGATGTCGAGCATCCCCTCTTCCCTTCCCCCGCCGCTCACGAAAGCGAGAGCCCATCCACAATTGGAGAAAACAGTGGTCCCATGGCTCTGGGAAGTTTCCACTAGTGTATTTTAGATTTCCAAGTCTCTGGTACCGGGACCACAAAGGAAATTTGAGCCGTCCTTTTTTTTCGACTGCACCCCACTCCAAATGGCTGGAAATCTCCAGATTGTGACAAAGATGTAACTTATACATAATTTTCATGTGAAGAGAATAAGTGGGTTGGCGTAATTTTTTTTTCTCCATTGGTTTCAGGCATCCCTTGCAGAAAACTCAATAAACTTTGACCGGCACCTCTACTGGGGATCACTCCCGACTGACGGTTACCGTTTATCTTGTTTCCTCGTGTCCGTTATGATATTACCATCTCATACTATTCCGTACCAGCCCCTTACCAGCCGCTAAAAACCAATGGTTCAATCAAAAGTGGAGAAGAAATACGATTAAAAGAAAATATCGTATTTAATTTGTAAGTCTGTGATCTTCGACACTGGCTCGTTCCGACTGGCTTCGACTGACTTGTGTTATTGTATTTTATTCGCAGCGAATATTAGGCCAACCTATCAGATCCACTTGTTTGGTATCTGTTGACCTAAGAACTAAAATATTTGCCCGCGTGACTTGTGAATTATTTAGTCGAGAATGTTAAACAAAAAAAAGCCAAGTGTAAAAGTGTGAGCTTGGTTTACATGACACATCAGCCATCAAATCCTCAAACAAATATTCTCGTGGTCCCCGTGATAAGGCAGTTAAAAGGCTGATTCCAGTTAGTGGTCGGATCATGGTTTATATGCCAAAAGGCATATTCTTTTCTTTCTTCTTTTTCTTTAGTCCAAGTCAGGGATATTGAGCAAGAAAACACCAACGGCATCACTACTCAAGACCCTAATGACATGTCTGTGGACCGGATGGCGCCCTGAGGCATTTAAGATAAGACGGTAGTGGTTGCTTCCAGAACCAAAGCGAGCCTTAGCAGCGGTTCTAGGCTCGGTGATGTTTGCTATCAGTGTCGATGCTATAGTTTGGTTGAGATGGACGGGTATGTACCACAAGACCAGACTTGGGCATATATCTTTCAGAAGAGAGCGTACCTCCGCATTTTTTGACAGCAGTAATCGAAATCAAGCTATATACACAGGTGACTAGCCCTAGTGACAAGCCTCCGTCTATATGTGTTTCTTTCACTATTTTTCTTTTTCCAAATATTTGTAAATTATAAGAATCTTAACCAGTAAATCCTGCCTTCTGGGAACCGCCCATGACAACTCCACGCTCGGACATTCGGTCGACAATTAGATTCCTTCCATTGTTGATCAACTAACCAAGATTCTTTACCCAAAGGGGAACCTCAGCTAGTGTCATGTAGTCAAGGTATGTACGATTATCCTCGGATGTTTAACATTTGATTTTTTTTTTGCTGAGAGTTGCTGATGATGGCACTTCAGTATTGTGATGATGATGATGTCAAGAGAGTGTGCTTATGAAATGAGGTAGTGATACATTGTCAACGTCAATTCACCATCTCTTGGTTCTGTATGTATGGCCTTTCTCGGACCTGGCCTCGTTCTTCCTCCCATCTCCGCTCCTCGGGACTCTCGGGACTCTTATTCAACCAGTATCCTGCCTGTGCAGCACATAGACTTTGTCACAACAAAACACAAAAAGCAAAAAAGCATAATGTGCCTAAATCTATGTATTGTTGTTCCCGAGTAAGAGGTGTGCCCATCCCGCACCCGCAGCCCCCATATCTTATCGCACGTATTGATTTATTTGTGGATATAGTTATATATGTAGTATTGGATGACAAGACTCGAATGGGCAAAATTAGATGAGACTAGAGATTGTGAGGTTGGTGGATGGTGGTGTTGCTGCAGGAAAGTCGGGATATTCCCTGGACGTTTTGGTGGTGGGGGTAGCAAGATCGGCAGATTGAGTCTACATTTATAACCGGCAACTGGACCACATTGTGCAGAATTCACATGATTGCTTTTGATTTGCTTTTAGTTATTTATTGTAACGAACACTATTTTGATGCTTGATATTTCAATACATGTATCTACATTTTAGATATAATATGATCAAAAAAAAGACATTCTGGACCGGATAAGAACATATCGGATCTTTGTCATCGGAAAATCCATGATGTATACACTGATAATAAGAAATGGGCGCAAGATATATACGAAATGCAAAATTTGGTTCGGTGTTGGTCAAACCATGGTTTTGGCACGTCGAACAGACGATTATTGTCCGACAATTGATGCAGTGAAAGCGGAATTTGAAGCAAAGAGCAATGGATAATGGAGCCAAGGCTGATATTGACAAGTATAGAATCCGTGTCTTTCTTTTCTTTTTGCCTATTTTCTTTTTTTTTTTTGGGGGGGGGGGGGTCTTTGTCGATGCAAGAGTCAGCACATGTCTGTGATCATCAATCATACCGGCATTCAGTTCGTTCTCTAAATGCACCTTTAAACACCACAAACCGGTAGCGATATTGCGAACCACAAAAGTCAGCCGGGGTACAGGAAGGACCAGACATTGCTTTTTTTTTCTTCTTTTGCAAGAACTCTGGTTAACTTCTGCAATAAACGCGAGCTATATGGTTCCTACTATTATGCATTGAAAATGTGGAAGCCAAATGCATCCCCGTCGGTTTCGTCATCGTAGGGCCCTTATCACGTAGTATTGGTGTCAATCATGTCTGTATTACATAGGTATTTTCCGCAGATTCAGTGAAGCTTGTGAAATTCCGCATTTCATGGCATCTTTAGAGTTTCTTCAAAGAGCATCATGAGATTAACGACTAGTCTGTTGCATCTGGGTATATGGAATAAGCATTTAAATCTGTTCCAATGACCAATCATATTTATATGTGATCTTTGGTGTAAGGATTGTTGATATATGGAAACTGTTCTTAGGGTTAGCCCATGCTAGAGGGTACAGATGATCTCTAGAATTAAAGCTAAATAAGTACAACAATTTGTCGACCATTCATCTTCACCGCCAACGCCACGCCACTGGCCTCTACACTGTTAAACAACCAGAACACGAGAAAGATTAACCTACATCAGTAATTTCGATGCCCTTCCTGTCTTCTCCTCCGTCCTTATTCAACAAAGACGAGACCCTGGCTCTGTTGACTCCAGCTGTACACCCAATCGGCCGAGTTTTCGTGATACCGACGTCCTGTCTGACAAATTGAGATTATTTAACAGACGCTACCCTTCATGTCCTCAATATAATGGCCAGATTTGTTTGTAATATTATCATGTTATAATTTATATATTTACATTATTTCGGCCGACTAAGATGGAACACCATGTTAATACCCGCTCTGTGGCGCTGTGATAGAATTCTCTAATATATGAAACACCAATGGGAACAAAGAAATGCGTAGGGGGCTAAACTCGTGGCGAGGCTTCTGGATAGAATGATGGGTGATAAACAAATAGGTGGGTAGATCGTAGGGCTTTAGTGGGATATTCGGGGCTGAAAGATAATGCTGCTTTGGGGTGAATGGGCTACGGGACGTCCCGGGTATTGCTTTGTAGTCGGGCAGGGTGCATGGAAGAAGAGAGATATCGATCTGGCGAGATGTCAACAAATACGCATGCAAGATTATCCACGATAATCCGGGAGACAAAGATTCAGTGCTCTGGATTGGAATCAGATCATTGTTGAGAGGTAGCTCTTGACTGTGATAACAAGATATGTATATATAACTTTTGATTGACCATGACTTGAGCAGCCTGTTGAGAACGTGTTCTTGTTCGTTCAGACGACTGAGAAGTGAGTTTGTAGGGACTCTAATGCACGTGCGTTACCCAAAATTGTCTGTAGATGGACAGATGTTGATATAAATTTGTGCTACACAAGTAACTCCAACTGGATAAATTGGTGCTAGATTGCATGTGTCCCCATGACATTCATGATATCTATACCGAATGATTTTCCCATTGCAATACGACACTAACATGTGATCTCTGAGAGCTGAAGTCCGTGATCCATGATAACGCTTGAGTTGTATGGCTTCTCCTGACACACACATTGACTTCTCTCCACGACATAACCCCCGCAAGAAACTACAGATCTCATCTGGCCACGACCACTTTGAAATATATAAGTGTCGGCGACAAAGACATATGTATGTGTATCTGTAAATATGTATATACAGATATAATTTTCCAAACTGACGTCTGAGTACCCTTGGCCTTACTCACGCCAAGTCTGAAAACTCGCATAGCTATATTTAAATACCTCCCAGTGATGAACCCCGTCGCAATCATGGGCTGTTTGAGGCCCGACTTCGTCAGCTCCACTGATTCCCTTCCTTCGTTACTCTCAATATAGTATCAGGACAAAAGGACCCCCAGAAAAACGGATCTTGCTGTGTATCACGCAATGGAAAGGAAGATAGTAGAAATTAAATGTGGTGAAGAAACATTTATTTTGGATTGTGTTATCGCTATTCCATGTCAGGTTCTCCGGCTGGTAGTCTCCTAATCCTAGATTTTGTGATATTCATGCTCATCAACTGGCTGGTAATGTGCATACCAGGTCTTCGTATAAAGGTAGAGGTCGGGGCTGATAACAGCGAGTGGTGACCATAGAGGGCAAAAAGAAGCTGAGTTGGAAAGACTGCTACATTGGGAAGTTTTTCTATTTGGCTAAGTGGATGTGTTAACGGTCCCAAATGGCCTACCCGATTTGTTAGAACAGAGGACATCCATCACTGGTCCATCATATCAGTGTCTAGACTCCAATTCGTCCCTATTCTGTGGGTCGACGTCTATCTTGGAGTATTAACCTACTAATATAGACTTCTAATGAAAACACAGTATCTCTATGATACAACCCTACTAGAGTCTACTGAAAAAAATAAACTATCTACCCTATACCTCTCCACACTCCATCACCATCCACCGCTGTTACCGCGGGAAACTAGCGGTGAGACCTGGGCGGGCAGCTGCATTAACCAGTGCGTGGAAACCCTCGTACAATCTGAGATGCGATGACTTGCATGGCTGTGTAACGTGGTTTGTGGGATGCAAGTTGCTATTGGCAAGACGGGCTGTCGGATCGGGAGAGACTGATGAAGTGCTTGTTAGATGTATGTATGTCTATATATTGAACGGGTGGGTGAGATGTGTTGTTGGGTAGGGTGGATGACGGGTGGTACCTGGGACTGTATCACGATGGTTGGCAGGTTGAGTTGAGACATTTACTGGTTGTGAAACTAACATGTCCAATTTGGCCGGGGTGCCGGAGCACAGCCTCCGAATGGAAACTCTTGTGTAAATTACAATATGTTTTATATATATTTAGGTATTGAGGAGGTTCTCAGGATCCCCATTGAGCAACTGCAGCCTGGTTCATGACATACCAAATCCAACAAGGCATAAAATGCACTCTATCCGACAGACCAATCCTCCATCACCACTACTAAAGTCTCTTTAACTCCTTGATAGCCAAGTGATGCAATGAATAGCCAGCAGAAGCAATAATGAAGGTGAACCACATCTACGCCAACTCACAGTTCTTCCTTTCAGAAAGAATAATCACCCATGCTGCAGCCCGTGGCTATGTCCGACGGCCAGAATAACCGAATATACAACTCAACATACACACACTAAGAGATCCACTCTAACATCTCGACCTCGACGTCATAAGCCAGCACAACCAGCCTGCCACTCAAATTTTGCTATTCCCCCCATACACAAACCTATCTACTCACCATCCCATCCACTCCTCGTCAACATGCTCAACAACATTCACCAGCACCCTTCGAACCCTTTCCCGATACTCCAACGCCAATCTCTGATTCTCAGACAAACCCCCCATAGCAACCTCCGGCACCTCCACATCCGTCTCCTCCAACTTCTCCATCTCTGTAAATGCCTGGTTCACCACAGCCCCCATAGCCTGGTAAAGAACCGGCTTCAGGGACTCGGGGACATCTCCTGTGAGTGCTACCTTGACAATTTCCTTCGACGCCTCCACAGCCGCGTTGGCATCAGTGTCAGTGGGGATATCGATTCCGAGGATTGCAGCGACGTCAGGGAGAGACTTTTGTGCGGCGATGAGCGTGAGGAGAAGGGCGTCTTCGACGTAGGAGAAGCCGGCAAGGACCTTGTTGCATTCGTCAGGTTTGACCAGTAATTTGTCACAAACGAGTTTGGATCGGGGGTCGTAGACTGGATGGAGAGAGAGGAGGTAGTCCCTGGGTGGGTCTGATGTATTTTTGACTTTTGGACATAGGTGGACGTAGTCGTTATGGAGGCTTTCGGTTTCGGGGATCATGAAGCCGTAGGCTAAAAGTAACTGTGTGTTGGTTTTGTTGCCGTAGTTGTTGTAGATTTGGTCTCCTGGTTGGTGGTCTCTGTTGATACTAAGGGTCACGCTCTGCTTGGAGGAATCTGATGTCCAGGTGATTGGGGAGGTCATGTCGTGGTTTCCGATGTCGTAAAGTGGTAACAGGAGCGAGAAGTCGTTGAGCGATACCCCATCTGGCAGCTGTGAAGCCAGAGTCATGTTATCGGGGATCACGAGAGCGGGTGTAAAGCTCCGAGAGGTGAATACAGCATAAGCCCACTGGTAAAGCTCAAATGTGTAGACAGATGGGTTCCCCTGGGTCCATGAAGCGAGCAGTTTTTTGATGGCCTCGTACTCTTGCGAGAGAGTTGACCTAATCATCTGTACACTGGTCCCAAGGTTGGTACCATCTAAAAGTTCAACTTCATCATCATCCCAAAGAGCAGGCAAAGATAGGGCACCAGGTTGCGGCAGAGAATCAATATAAGGACTCCAGAATGACTCTGGGCCTGCCAAGTACTGTTGCACAAGCAGCAGCCGGGACACAACATACGGAGGAGCTGATGACAAGAAAGATTTAGGAAAGGGAATGTTGTCAGCAACCTTGGGGCGAGTCGTCGACGATGGTGAGACCGGCGCGTAAGGGTTGCGGAATGAAGGTGGCAGAGGGTTAAGAGTGTTGAGGTATGAGAGAGTCAGGGACATGGGGCAGGTGACAATGGGGACGTTGACGGGAATGTGTGACTTGGCAAAGAATGAGGCACCGCTAGTAGGAGAAACTTTAACTTCGACTGATGGGTTGAGGGTGGTGCCAGCAGCTGTTGCCCATGTGGTGAGGGTGTCGTAGACTGACGGTGACGTCATTGTGCAGTCTGCCACTAGAGGCACAAGCTGTCAAGGATGAGCCAAAGGACAAAACTGAGGTTTACGCCATAAGCAGATAGCTCGAATGAGTTATTTGGGTTAATATGGGTCCATAGACAATTGTGATGATTGTTCTGTATCAACCTTGTCAACCCCGCCATATGCCGAATGTGGAACGCAAGACTTGCAAACCTGACCCTTGTAATACATATCCAAAATAACCCTAACAATTCTCTCTAAGTTACACAACACTTTTTCATGACGTGAAGTGAGACCTCATAAGGAACGGATGTCATCTGAACAAAAACAGCTTGATTTCTGTTAAGACATGCTTTGACCAACAATAACAACAATACTTTCTGGCGGCACAGGTCCATTTGAGTAGCTAAACCTGTGACATGCTTTCGCTTGCGTCGGTAACGTCAAGTTCAAAACATGTATCGCTACCGTGTGACAGTCCCATTATATTCCAAGACATTCGAGCCGACGGAATCGGTAGTATCCGCTCTCTGGCGATAGATGGACCCAGATGATTACTGAATTATCCTGTATAAGAGCTAATATTGCCACAAACTGACTCCTGTCTCCTAATATCTACATACATCACAAATCTCAATCTTATAATGATGACTTTGATGACCTGGGTAACGCTTCTCCTTGCCCCCTTATCCGCCACCTTTACAATACTACCTAATCATCCAGCAGGCATTACACCCCGTCATCTTAACAATGATCCCCTCCTTCTCAACCCCTCTCAACCCGCCATCGTCGCTGCCACCTGGCGATATACCGGCTGCTTCCAAGACCTTATCTCCCCCAACCGCACCCTCCAAAATATGACCCTCCCTACCTGCGCCACCTTCTGCTCCACAGCCTCCCACAACAGCACTCCCTTCAATTTCCTTGGCTTCGAGTACGGCATCAAGTGCTGCTACTGATGGAACCTTCCCGAAAATCTTGCCACGCCAGAAGAGGAATGTGATGTTAAGTGTGGTGGATCTCCAGAGGGTCTCTGCGGGGGGTTTCTGGAGGCTCTCAGTGTTTGAGGATTTGCAGCTGAATATTGTGCCGATGGAGCCTATACATGTGCCAACGGTGGGAGAGTTTACATGAGCGGCTTGTGTCCCAGAGGGTGTTAATAGGCGGATTCTGGACGATGCAGCGTGGGCTACGGAGAACATGACGGTGGAGGCTTGTGCAAAGTTCCTCCATGGGTATGCACTCATGGATGTTGAATATGGCCGAGAATGTTTTTATAGGAATTAATTCAACAGGGCTGCGGTGAGGGGGTCTAAGTCGGGGTGTGATATGGTGTGCGCGGGGAATCAACTTGAGTATTGTGGGGGGGGGTCTTCGAGGTTGGAGGTTTGTTTTATTGATGCTGGTGGGCTGCTGTATGGAAATAGGACTTCGGGTGTTACTACCACGGATGGGCTGGTCATAATGTTGATGGAGACTGCGGTGACGACATATTTGGTGTGGGCGTCGGCTTGAGGTGACAATGGGACAGAATCGGAGGGCGGGGCGGTGTCAACATGGACGGCGGCGTGAGTGATTGGGGCGGTAGGGGACAATTCAGGCAGATATTTTCAGATGGATAGTGTGATGAGGTTGTCTTAGAATAGGTGGTTAAGTTTAGATGGATATAGACAATTTCTAGCAGACTGGGTACATATTTGGCCACAGTTGATGTGGACTTTTACATGGTGGCTTCTTCTGGCTCATTGCTGGAGGATCAGACATTACCGTATCCTCAAATAGATTCTTGCTTGGAAGGATAGCCTGGAATCAGGCTATTCCAGGTTATGGCAGATGAAAGGCTCAAGGGATCCAAAGTAAACAAAATGTCTACAGAGTGCATAATCGACAAGTTGCCAAAATTTCCAAGCATAATCAACTAAACCAAAGTCTAGGTATCAATAAATCACGTACTTATCAACTAAATTCTGCATATATTAACATCAGTCATGTGAATAGAAAAGAAAAGAAAAAAAAGCTTATTGTTTCCTCATGCTCTGGGCAAGTCTCCGAGTGTGACCCGGGACCAGGGCCCTCCAATCCCCCCGTTGTTAGTCGGGCGTTGTAAAAAGTGGGTCTGGTGTGGCTGACGGCCCAACTTCGACCCGGGCTACGCCACAAGACGATGTATCACAAATGTTGACTGAGGAAGCCTGTGTTGTGGGGGATGTCTGGTGGAAAGATGGGGAGATTTTGGCAGATTTGTCGAGAGGCCTGTGATGTAAGCTGCTTGGGGATGCCATACTTTTTTTTCATGTGATGATATCTAAAAGTGGAATAAATAAAACCCTTGAGTAACCCTTATGCACAGGTATCCCTATACCCATGGCATTTTCTTGACCGAACAAGTCATTATACCTCGACCAAACACAATTCCGCCTCTCGTCGTGCCCGACCCAAAATGATTTCGCCGAACCGCATTGCCATCAAAGAACAGGGGGTATACTCCACCGATCAACTTTATCACAAAGCAAAAACAAACATGAAGAAATTATATACATGACATCAAGTGTCATTCCTTGCCCTTTCCCTCACCCCTACCCTCACCCTTGCTTGCCCTTGCCCTCCCACATCTAAGCCTCGATGAGTCTTGATGACAGACAAACATTGACAGCCAACGTCACATTCTATTTCCTCCTTCTCTGACAGTTACAAACACTCTCTGGCTTCCTCTTAGATCTCAGTCACCTGTGACTTGGCGGCATTACTGTCATCTTCATGCATGCAAGCGCATGAAAGCTGCAGGCTACCCGGCATCAGCACCCTCAATTACCATGTTTTTTTGTACTCTTGTGTTTTTTTACATTGAGTCTTGTGATATTTTGTAAGATATAGAACTCTATCGGATAGACCCTGACGGGACAAGTCAAGTAGGCCTAGAAGAGGGTCTGCGAGACAGATTTTAGAGGGACTTTATTGATTGGGTATATGGTGTTATTCAGTATGTGTGGTAGGCCCCAGTCTTGTCCAAAGACAAATCAACAAACGTGGAGCCCGCTGGAACCGGTCTACCAGTCTGTCTCTTGGACTGAGACAAATCTTTTGTCTTTGGCAGACCACATATGTCATTAGAGTTAAATATGTGGTGTCACCGACTTGACAGGCAAACAAAGGCTTGTAGGGCAGGGAACTATTGGGTTTTGCAAATAAGTTTAATTGACCACCTTTGTTTGTTGCATTTATCTTGCTTGGGTATACAGTAGGATTGAATCTGGCGGGGTAGATATGTTTGTCTAGGCTTGTTTATTGTTGTGCAAGGGGTTTCCCGGCCAAGTTGAACCTCATGAGATCACAAGTGGGTCAAGCTCTGCCAATCTGCCGACGGGGTTTCCTAGTGCCATTGTGGCATTCGGGAAATACAATCTTATTCGGTGTGTGTGTATATGTGTGTGGGAATTTGCGGCACGGACGAGGCCTCTCTTTAGTCTGGGTCAGGGTTAGAGTTTGACCGGTTTTTTATTAGGCGGATGTATTTTGAGAAGCAGGGGTTGATATTTTTATTTTTACTTTCGGCTGGTATCATGTGTAGAGATGCTCATCACAGTCCTCAAGATACAGATTGTGACGAGGGTTTCATGCATAAACTCTGAACTGCAGCGCGGCTTCTCATTGGCTGGCCCAGAGAGGGCCCCAAGTCAACAGCAAAGAATCTGCGAGGATAATGATGATGATGCAAAGGCAGAATGTAAGCTTACACACAAAAAAAATACTACCAAAAAGAGACCCCACTGGGGTGGGTTTTTCTTTTTGATTTAGTTTGTCTCTGTCTGGGTAGTAAAATCAAGTGGCCGATCATTTGGGTCTTGCTTGAAGCCCTGATGACTTAGTCATGTAGCTGCAAAAAGTGTCTGCCAGAAAGCCTGTAACAAAGGACTCTCTCTCGGAAACACACTTAGTCTTCTAAACGCAGCAAGGAGTCAGAACCTGCATATCGCCAAAAGCACCAGAAAGACAAAAAAAGAATGGGCAACGACCGGGGGGCCGAACACAAACGAGTCCTTCCACCTGCCGGGCTACATATGGGCTGCAAGGATATGTGCAAGCCCCTAGGCAGTAGCGAAGTGGCTATGGTTAAATGTTGGTTTGGGGTTTTCCTAAATGGGATCAGAGGACTCACTTTTGCTGTAGCATGTACATATGAAGTCATCATCTAGGTGATAAAGTGTACTGAAAGGGTCAGACTCTGCGGATATATAAGAATCTGTCCCCGTCCACTTCCTTGTCTACTTGAATTATCTTCTTCCCCCTTCATCATCATAACCATCATTCATCTCAATTTCACTCTCTGTATTCCATATACCACACTTTACTATTTCTATCATCTTTAGACTCTCTATCTCCACAATGCCCCCTTATGTCGACCCCGTAGTGACTCTCGAGTCCTACCACTTTGGCCCCACCAATAACTGCGCCTACCACAACTTTTACTCCCTCCGCCTCCTCCATCCCGCCTCCGGCTTCCCCCTCACCTCTCTCTTCCCCCTCCTCCAAACCCTCCCGCGCCCCCTCTCCCACGTCGTCGCCAATACCTGCCCCTACTGCTACACCTCCCACAAAGTCACCCGCCGCACCCGCGAGTCTTCTTCTTCCGGCCTTGTGTCCACCCGTATTCTCGTCCTTTACGACCCCGCCGTCACCTTCGACTGGTTAGCCGTCCTTAACCAGCAGTTTCAGCGCGAGATTACCGCGTGGAATACGGCCGAGACCCGCCGGATCGAGGTTGCCCGTGCCGAGAATGAGGCGGCGATCCGGGCTTACCACATGCAGCAGGAGGCCCAGAGATCCGCAACACGGTTCCCCGTTTACAACAACAACAATAACAACAACAACGGATACCTCATGCCCTCAGTGGCCCTGACTCCCCCAGTCTACTCGTCACCAGCCCCGCCCCACACAGGCCACTACCTTACTCGCGGCTCCCTCCGCTCCTCCCCGCAAACCTCCAGCATCCCCATGGCCTCCTCCGTCTCCTCCCCCGGCTACTTCTACCCCGGGTCCCCCCCCTATAATCCCAACCTCTCCACTTCTCCCGCCTACACTCACCTCCCCCTCCCCTCTTCCGCCCCCGTCTCCCGCCACTCCTCCACCCGGCATTCCTCCTCTTCTCGCCGCCGCAGTTCCCACGCTTCTTCCTCGACGTCCCCGCGGGTCCCCCGGTCCCACCATGTCCACTCACACTACGCGGCCGATAATTTCCCGCTGGCCATTGACAGTGATGATGATGAAGACGACGATGACGAGGCTCTAAGGGTACGCGATCGGACGAGCAGAAAGTACTCGAGAGTGGGTGGGGAGCGGATGAGTTTGTCGCCGGGGGTAGAGTTGGGGTCGCGGGCTAGATGGGCGAATTACCGCAGGCCTACGTGTGAATCCGTTGCAGGCGATCAGGATGATGACGAGGAGGAGGAAAGGGACTTTACGCTGTTCCCGTGAGCATGGGAGTGAGGACTTCTTTTTTTGGTTGGTTGGTTGCGAAGCATGAAACGGAATGGGCTGCATCATGGGCCGGCGGCGTTCTGGAAGGGCATGGATTTGGGCGTTTAGGGTTTTTATTTTAGGGTTTCACATAGCATTTTCAGGATTGGGATTTTTAGGTTATTTGATGATGTTTGATGTTTAATGCTACTTGATGCGAAGGCTGTTGTTTTTGGCTTTTGATTTTGTACGAAATGAATTGACATTTTATTCTATAATTTTTTTTGTCCTGGAGTGATTGATCGTTAATGCTGGCACATTGCAACATCAGCTGCTGATCATGGACAGTATTGATATGCAAGAGGTCGATAACCCAGTTGTCGAATGTCCAGCATATGCAAAGAAAATAGAGTCCGACAAGCGGCTAAGCTGTAAAATACAAATCTGGCCTTTCCATCGACAATAATAGCGCCATTGAAACCATGTTTTGTCATCAAGTCGGCAGAGTTTGTTTAAATACATATTCATTGGTTTAGGAATACCTGTTAATAGTAGAAGCGAAACAAAAGTCAGGTGTTCGTAGACCGACCGCCATGACGATATTGTCGCCACTAACAAGAAATGTAAAAAATATTAGTTGTCCTGTATCACGCCGGGGGGGACTTGATATATCGAGCCGAGTGCAACTGTGTGACCATTTAGTGTAAATAGAAAATAGGAATCAATATATTCGCTCTAGTCAATAGCTCCCAGGAACACAACAGTGCTTCCCCAGCATCTGGTCACTTATCATAGGAATATCCTGCTTACACGCCTTAGGCCTCCCACCATGTCACTCACACACATGACATAACCCATATTATAAGGCATATCCCATTCCCCACTTTCCATCCCCATTGTGAATTTCTCCCAATCCCCCAAGTCTGCCCCGCCGGCCAATAGCAAGTCTCTTTTCCCTCCACCACCCAACAATACGCAAGTGCTTTACACTTTACCTCTTTACAAATCCATCATACAACCACTTAACCTTGCATATCTTGGGACTATCACACTCGTGCTGAAATGCGCCGAGCTGCTGCTGAACTGCCCTGTAAATCACTGGTGTAAAGAGAGCCCGACGGGCCGTAGACAACGTACATGAGGATCACCAGCATGGTCGAGACGGGATGGATTGGTGTTCCAATGGGCCAACCGAGGGGTTACATTGTTATTTTATATATATGCAGGACGGATCTGGAAGATGCGATGTGATTCAGTGCGGCGTAGTGATGCGGGGGAGAGAAATACAGTGATGTGTGCATATATGTGGGGGTGTTAGTCAATATTGCGCTGAAGGCACGAAAAGAAAGACAGATAGTGGGCAACGATTACTAGCGTTGGATTTCGCCACGGAGAATGGCCATATGGTGATTGGGGAAGTTGACTAACAATTCCAGTCGCGCCCCGATAGTGTCCAGTGTCGTCATTGGTTATTGTTTCTTGCCAATGACGATTAGAACGGGGTATTTTGTTTTCTTTTTGTGTATGTTTGATTGTGTGTTTGTATGTCTTGGGATTGTCTCGGGGCCGAAGATAGAGGATCTCGGGTCTACGGTGACGGGTGAGGAGTCATCCAAGTAGAGGAGGATATCTAGGTAGACAAAAAGGTGGTATACATGTCCGTTTCAGGACACAGGGGTCATGTGGTGTTCGGAGTCTTCATTAACCACTATTATCAGCATGTCTGAAGCGTACTTTGGAGGCTATTGTTTGAGGTTAAGTTTGTATTTCCTTTATTCTCCTGTGTGTGGCGGGAGAACCAAGTTGAAAGTCGGCGATGCCCGCTGCTGATGATGTAATTTCTCATGAAAAATTCCAACAATTATAGACTGTAAACCTTCATTGAGTTCAAAGGGCATTGCGCTATGTCAATTATGGACAGGCACACCGCCACCAATGCCCGTCAGCCCTATCCAAAAAGCAACCCGAATTGCACATTCCCTCCCTTCATCTATACCAATCCACAATTCCACCCCCTTGTCTCTCAGAAATTACTTGCATCTCAGTAACCCTTTTTTTTTACGTTGTTTTCTCAGTACTTAGGAAAAAAAGTTCGCCCCGGAAGACTCCTACGAAACACTCCAAGCCGGCTTTCAATGTGAGACTTTTCAGTTCCGCCGATATCGATATGTGGTTCTCTGGGACTAGATCTGAACCAGAAAAAGAAAATAGGCGAATAAATTTCTAAACTTTTTTTTGTATTTTTGTATTAGCTTTGGAAAAAATAAAAGGTGGGTAAAAGAAACAAAACGAGGATGGAGGGGTCATGACACAACATGTGTTGGTCTTGATTATATCAGTAGATATTGCTGAGCATGACTGTATCTCTTTAACCTTCCGTCTCTTTTTCGTGTACTCTCCTCATAATTCATGCTCAAAGACCAGCAAAAGCGGCCCGTTGGTTAGAAATTCATCCCCCTCCAGGCCGTGAAAACCGTTCTTTACAAATTTCTGCGCCGCACAACAAACCACTGGCTCTCACTAAGGTAAAATCTTTGTTCTTTTCCCATACTTGGAAAATCAAGAAAAATAAATTGTGGTACACAGCCAAAAATATGGGTGCATGTAATTGTGATTATACAACATTACTATGTACCTGCTTTGATACTATAGTCAGCACCGGGGACACTAAGGAAGAGCGAGGACACACGGGTGGAAGAGGGAGAGAAGTGGCTTCTGAGGCCCAGTTTGTTACGAGAGTTTGTAAGTATTTTCATATGACCATAGTCAAGGTAGAGTGTCGTTTTCAGGCAAAGGAGAAAGAAGTCAGTGTCCGAAATGTTGGAAGCCTGGGAAGTTGATAAAAAGGATATAAAGACAGCGAGGCCCCAGAGTGTCTCATCCTCGATATTTGTTTCTTCTTCATCTACAATACAAATACATTTCTCATTGGCAATCGTCTATTTATTACTTGAATGTGTTAATACTCCAACTCAACCCATTATTGATATCACACTTCAGTCTCTTTTAACAAATTCACACAACCTCGACGGCCACCCGCATCATCCTTGACAATCTATTCATCTATACGCACATACACACACACACAAAACCCATAATGTTCCATGCCGACTCCTACATCCTCTACTAGACCCCCTCCTGCACCCGCGCCCACAGCTACAAACACCTCCGCCCCACCGTCACCCTCTGCTCCGCCTGCTACAACCCCTCCCATCACTACGCCGTTCAAATTCCCTTCTGCCTTAATGCCACTACCAGCGCCATCCGCGTTAACGTGGCAGATGTTGCTCTGGAGGCCTATGGGTATTCGCTGCGGAGGCTTTGGGAGGGGAGTTGGAAGATGTTGTGGGAACAGGGATTCTTTAAGAGGAAGGAGCACGTAGGGTATAAGAAGGGGGTAGACGAGGGTCTAGAGCTAGTAAGCGGGAGATGCGGAGGGGGACGGTCGGAGGGGATGTGAAGGGGAAGCGGAGAGGCGGAACACGGAGAAGTCGCTGATGGGGTGGAGGGCAAGCAGGGAGAATACCATTAAGTAGGCAGACATTGTTTACTAAGTAACCGATGGAGTCGTCTCGATTTGTTTTTCTCAATTCTCTTTCTTTTGTGGGCAACAATAGTAGAAGCATGTTTGGCACTTTTAGACTGTCTTCTTTGTTCTCGGTTATTCTTTGTTTTCTTGGGTTATTGTTCCGGTTGTTGGAACGGATAGCTTTTTGCATCGTATAGTACTCTCTTTTTAGAGAAGTACATGAGATTACGACACTATATGATCTTCCAGGATAGAGCTTGCAGTACGCGCGGCGTTATCTACTTTAGTCTAGTCTAGTTATTTCAATTTCATGTTTTCTTTTGAAGTTAATCTTATAGGCTGTGACATCATCGACGTCCTCCGTAGGGTTACAACTTTAACAATACACTCACGTGACCTTCATCTCAAAGAAGCACATGCTCCCCTGCAGCCATACCAATTTGGCAACTGTATTCCTGGTTTAAGCAAACGCCTGCGCGCCAAAACAGGGAAGACCAGGATAAATGATTGGTTGTGCTTTTTTTAAAGTTTTAGTGGGGTACGACAGCTTGACAGAGAGATGTTTTAGTTTACAGAGAATAAAGACGGCGAGAATCGAAGCTTGTTTTTGTTTAGTAAAGTGGAATGTTTGCTTGATGTTTTGTCGAGGATAAACATGATTTTTGATGAGAGGCAGAGCGTGGATGAAGTCAAGATGCATAGATTTTTGTGACGTAAATACAAGCTGTCCAGGACATCTGACAATACCATTGCCATTCCCACAACATCTCCCTTCATCACAATCTCAATCTTCAAATCTTGCCAACTACTGTCAACGACGATCACCAGCGCTTAAGCAACTCTTCACCACCACTCATCCCCTTTTCCACCCCCTCTCCCTCCCCTGCCTATCCGTTCAACGCCAACCCCCGTGCGCTGCTCGTACAATCCGTCACCTTCCGCTCCTCGGCGCTAAAAGAAGCTAATATGATATCTACGTATATTGTCTTCGTCCACCCCCTGTCACGAACAGACGCTATGTCTTGACATCATGTAGAGATCCGCCCCAGATGACTGGCTCTGGACGGTTGAAGATTTTGACCCTGGCCTGTGGTGCAGCGATTGGATGTGGGGGGATCGTGATATAAAGAGTGCGGATGAGAAGGGTGGCCGGGTTATCATGAGATGATTAGTCTTGTTCTTTCCTTTTTGTATTCCATTTGAAAAGATTCTTTTTGATATTCTTTTTTTTTATGTTTGTAATGTTTACTCTGTAAAAATTGTGGGGACGTTTCTATTTTTTTTCATTTGCATTCTTTGATTCTTGTTCTTTGTGCTGCTGGTGCTCTTTGGCTACCTTTGATACTTTCAACCTTATCATTTTTTGGTTTCTTTGTTGGCGATAGCGTCTTTTCACTTGGCAGATTTATTGCTTTTCTTTTATCATAGACCACAAGAGACGGACTGGTTTCTGTTTCTCTTTTCATTATTTTTATTCTCATTTATATCCTCTCTTTTTCCAATCTTGCATCTTGCATTCCCAGTCATCGTTTTTTGCATTCATTTCATCACTTCACGAGTTTCCTTGGTCTCTTCATCGCATTGCATCTCATCTTCATCGCTGCTTGTAGACCAACCAGCTAAACAAAATTCTTTTCTCCACGAGTTATTCCTAGAGCTCTTGGACAGTCATCTTCCTATCTCTCCTGTTCCTTCCCTTGTCCTGGAGTCTTCCGGTCTTCATCAGCCATGGCTAACCGAGCGTTCCCTCCGGTTCCCGAAAATCTCGTAACTAAGACTCTCGACATTTCCAAGCTCCGGACCATTCCCAAAAACCCTCTCCGCCATGTCGCCTCGTCAAACAAACCTTACCTCAGCCTCCGGGCCCGCCTCTCCCAAGTCTGGCTCAACACATGGTCTATTCTTCTAATTCTCATTCTTGTCAGGACACTCCTTACCCTTAGCACTCTTCGCAATAACATTGGAGATGCCAAGGAAAATGCCCTGTCCGCCTGCACCAAGGTCGAGGATATTGGCAGTTCCATGGCCTCGATGCCCCACTATCTCTCCGTCGGTATCAACGAACTGTCCGCTAGCGGCATCGAGAAAGTTGTCCACGGCATGATCTCATCCATGGACCTCTCCCTCACCATTGTGCAAAACCTCATCATTTTTGTTATTGGTATGATGACCAATACCTACGTCTGCCTCGTCACCTCGCTGATCCACTCGGGCCTGAACGCTGCCGAGTCCGTCACCAAGGAAGTCACCGACGCTATGAACTCGGCCATTGATAAAGTTGCCGACTCCATCACGTCGGATGCCTCAAATCTCCAGGATGCCATCAACAAGTTCGCTGACGAGATAGAGAGCTCAGTTTTCGGGAAGTTGTTGCCGGATATCCCCAGTGTTAACTTTACAGATGACGTTGCCAAGCTCAAAAATATCGACGTCAACAGCACCTCGTTTCTCAACAGCCTCAACAAGCTCAACGAGGATATCCCGACTTTCTCCGAGGTTCAGAACATGACTGAAAAAGCCGTTGCCGTCCCCTTCGACCTGCTCCGGAAACTCATCTCGGACAAGTACTCGGACTACAAGTTTGACTCGAGCTCCTTCCCCGTCGCCGTGAAGCAACAGCTCAGTTTCTGCTCTGATAACGACAATCTAAACAGCTTCTTCGATGGCCTCTACAAGATTGCCAAAGATGCCCGCATTGCCTTCATCGTTGTCATCTCCCTGCTGGCCATCGCCGCGTGTGTCCCGATGGCTTATGCCGAGATCCGCCGCTGGCGCCGCGACACCGACAACGCCAAGCTAGTCGGCTTATCGCAGTTTGACCCGATGGATGTTGTGTACATTGCTTCGCGGCCGCATTCATCAATCTGGGGCATTAAGCTTGCTTCTAGATTCAGTGAGAAGAACCAGATTATGGTACGGTGGGCGTGGGCGTACATGACGACGCTTCCGGCGTTGTTTATCTTGAATTTGGCTATTGCAGGGCTAGTTTCGTGTCTTTGCCAGCTGGTTATTCTCCATATTTTGCAGAAGCAAGTGCCTGAGTTGACGTCGCAGGTTGGCGATTTCGCTGGCGATGTCGTGTCGACACTCCGAAATACTTCAGCAGCATGGTCCAAGGATGCCAACGGCGTCATTACAAACTTCAACACGGAAATCAATGACGATTTGCTTGGCTGGGTCACTAACGGGACCACAGCCGTCAACAACACTCTCAACACCTTTACCGACACGATGGAAAAGGCCCTCGATACCGCCTTTAACGGCACGATCCTCCGAGAGCCCATTGGCGATGTTGTCAACTGTCTGATTGGGCTCAAGATTGCCGCTGTGCAAAAAGGGCTTACTTGGCTCCATGATCAGGCGTCGGTGTCTTTCCCAATGTTCCCCGACGATGTCTTTAGCCTGGGCGCTAACGAAAGCCTGAGCAAGGATTCGAATATGACGTCATTCCTGGCTAGCCCGTCGAGTGTTACCACTGACGAAATCACCGGTGCCGTCGATAAGGTCTTGACCAAGCTCAAGAACGCTATTATTACTGAGGCGCTGATTTCCCTGGGCATCTTCCTCTGCTACGTGGTCGTCGTGCTCATTGGCGTTCTCCGCGCTGCTATTGGCATGATCACCCCGTCAAAGACCCGGGCCGAAGGCGGCGGCTCCTTCAAATTCAACGATGATCCCCCTTTGTACACGCCCACCGACATATACTCCCCCGCCGCCCAGCGCGCTCAGGATGCCGCCGGCACAAACACAAACAACCCGTTCGCCGACCGCCACGCGACAAACAACTACCAAATGGACACGTACACGTACACAGGGACCCCGGCACCCTTCGGCACCAGCGAAAAAGGACCACTGGGCCGCAATGTGACGGGATCCTCGCAAAATGACTCGCCGTACACATCGAATAACCCCTTTGGCACCAACCGGTCTTAGGACGCCAATGGGGCCGGAGGGGTCCGCGTAGACCGAGATGGCCGGGGACGGTTGCAAAGGTTGCGGATTGTCCCGGGGGCAACGGGGGTGGCGAGGAGGGGAGTGGTTAAAATTGTTAAAATTTTTGCGGAGGCGGGGGCGGAAGGGTTTACGAGTTCGATAGAAAGTCCGAGGTATGAGGCAGATGTGTATTCGGATCCGGCGGCATGGAGGCTGGGGGTGAGACCGAGAGAGTATTGAGTGGGTGAGTGGGTGGTTATCTGTGCATCTCGTTTGTCTCTTTTGTATTTCTTTTGTATTTATGTGGGGAGGATGATGTTTAATGGTCTTTTTTTTCTGTGTTGCATTTGGGTTTCTATTTTGGTTTGCATTCCATGATATCTCGAGATAATAAAGGTAATCAATCTGTTCAAATGTTGTCGCCTTCTGATTTTAGCGCAAAGTGCATCCCCGGCCCCGGAAACCAAACATCCTCCCGACTTCCGTTCTTGGAAACAATAGCCTCAAACCCTAACTCCTTTTTTTTTTGTTTCGCCCGGCTAATGTGCGGTTAGTGTTGGTGTGTTGTCAGATTGTGTTCCGTGAGGATGGGGATCCTAGGAGGTGTCAGAGCACTGACATTGGGGTGACTTTTGGTTGGGGGGAGGGTTTTCTTTTTTTCTTATTTTTTTTTTATGATTGATTTTATCGGGGACTGTTATGGTGGGTGTGGTGGCGGCAAGGAAGAAAAGAAAAGGGAATGGGAGGAGAAGCGGTGGATGAAGAGGTCTTGGTAGTGTCGTATAGAGATTATAAATAAACATGTAGATGGCCAGATAGATGGATAGGTGGATGAGTAAGGTGCTGCGAGTTAGGTGCTGCGAGTTGCCGTGCCATAGCGGCTTAAGCAAGTAGATAGATAACATATGATGATTTGAAGTGTTCACAAAGTTGGATGTTTCGTATTGGACAGAAAAAAAAAAGTCTCCGAGGTGCTATACATTGAAAAGCAAAAGATATCGAGTCACGAATTCAATCATCCAAAACCAAAAAATGCTGATCATGAATTATTTACTGAGAAATAATTGTGAATTTCTCAAGGAAATCAATATTGCATCCGGAAACCGTAACCCTGTCATGCTCAACTCAAGCTCATGGATCGGAACTTGCTTATCTGGATGTCTCTCTCTCTCTCTCTCTCTCTCAGGGCTACCCGCTGACTTCTCTCTTTTTTTTTCTTTTTCTGGGCTATTGTTTATGTAAACTTACATGCACTAAAGAAGGGAACATGCCTGCTAAGAGACCTGACAGAATCTAGATTAAACGCATTACCAAGGTAGAGATATCTAAGATAGCGAGATCCGAAGGCGGGTTTTCCGTTTCCAGGGTCGAGACTGCGGTGGCTTTGCACTGGGATGGATTGATGCGGACAATCTGACCACTTTTGCTAGACCCTGAAACCCTTTGTTCTTAGAGTCTATTGTATATATGATGTTGCATATGCTTTTGATTCTGCCTTATTTCTTGATAGTATCTGACAGGTTGTCTCTGTTAATCGGTGCCTGAATCTATATGACAAACCCACCAAAACCTTGAGCACCCCCTATCACCATTTATCTGTAAAATTTCCAAGCCACTGTCGTCTCTACACACATTCATTATACCAGCCATTGTCTATTCTTCAACAACAAAAACAACGAAAGAAAAAAGACAGTCACATCACCATCTTCCCTCTCTTCTCCCACTCCCACCCACTGAAACCCACCTCTTCATCTTCCACCCTGCAAAGGATCGTCTTACATGCATCCAACCTCGCATCCCTGCTCTGCTATTCACTATTTCGCATACCATAAACCCGTAAAGACAGATGTATATGCACAAGCAAGTGTCCCACGCCACCCGTTGACCGCAGAATTCAGGTCCTGGGTTCTCCTTCAGACTCAGGCTCAGGCGCGACTGCGGAGTTAAGCGCTGTGGACCTGTAAATTGGTAAGGTATTCAGGTGGCGGAGATGGAGGATTGCTTGGGTTGCTGGATAGGCATACATATATGTGGGTTTATTTATACATGTGTGTATGCAGACTGTACAGACAAACAGACTACCAAAGCGCAGAGATGTGCGTATGGTATGTATATATATGGAGAAGGCGGTAGTGGGTGAGTAAGATGGCTTTCTTTTTTCTTCTTTCTTTTTTTGTGATTATTTACCTGGTCTTTTGTTCTTTTATTTTGTTGTCTCGCCAGACTTTTACTAGGTGTCAAGTTTCTTCGCCAATAAATAAAAAAAAAGGCTTGGCATCACGAAAATTTCAAGTCCGGCCTTGTGCCCAATATCATTCATCTTATTCTCCGAACCAAACCACTACATCTACGATAGCTTCATTTCATCTTCATAATCTCCATCTCTAGAAACGAAAAAGCCTCACTTAGCTATATCTTCCTACTCAGACAACCCTTTAATCTCGTCATAGAAACACACACTTATACACACACCCGCCCACCATGGCCTCCTACACCGCCCCTCGCCCCCGAACCATCCTCGGTCCCCTAACCACCACCTTCACCCCCCCCTCCTACTGTTTCACCCCCTTCGTCGCCTGCACCTCCTGCACCTTTGGCTTCATGCTTCAATCCTGCGCCTCCTCCCACACCATCGACGACTCCGCTTGCTGGCCGCCAACCTCCACGGGCCTCCCAACGACCGAGCCGCCGTTGAACGGGTGGGGTTTCTACAGCCCAGGGATCCACTGTCCGGCGGGGCATACGCCGGCGTGTAGTGCGACGTATAGTGGGTTAAGTGGGTGGGATATGCAGTTTCAGATGACGGAGGGGGAGACGGCGATTGGCTGTTGTATGACGTAAGTTTTTTTTTCCAAGTCTGTCGATGTATATCATCACTTCCTGAAAGAAAAAAACACTGCTAATATTCCCCCAGCGGTTTCACCTGCGGTGCCCGCGGCGCCCAATCCTGCATCAGCACCGCCTCCGCCCAAACCCTCACCGCCATCCGCTGCCACGACCTCAACGACAACTACACCAACATCCTCACTGCCTCCAACCCCATCAACATCTACGCCCCCATGATCCAAATAAACTACCGCGCCGCCGACCTCTCCTCGGCCGCTTCCGGCTCCGAAACAACCCTCAACCCTGTCACCGAGACCGGCGCCACCATCCCCTCGGCCACAGCTACCTCGGTGGACTCCGCTGATGGATTGAGCAGCGGGTCAGGGAAATCGGGAATTTCAACGGGGGCTGCGGTGGGGATTGCGGTGGCGGCAACGGCAGTGGTAGTGGGAGGGGCCGTGGCGGCATTCTTGCTGTGGAGGAGGAGGCAAAGGGGGAAGAGGCAGGGAGTACTATCAGAGGGGGCGGCGGACTGGACGAATGAGGGGGGTGGTGG
>JABFIG010000210.1:0-37637 GCA_017139545.1 Ambrosiella cleistominuta | reverse complement strand
TCCCCATTTCATCCTGCTTATTAACCACCACCCAGACCCCCCGGCACCCCTCCACCTCCATATCCCCTAAGACCCCCTGTAGCCCCTCAAAGCTTTCCTTTTCCCACTCCCCGCTCGCTGTGCCATCATGCAGGAAAATCGCAAAGCGCTCTGGTTTATAATACAGACGGAAGAGGGCCCGTTGCCGCCCGCAGCCGCCGCCCATGTCCCAGAGGGTTGTCGAGGGGAGGGGGGAGAGAGCCGGGAGAGTCTCTATGTTGAAGCCCATAGTGGGGATGGTGTGGGAAGGGGGGGCGGAGAGGAGGAGGTGGTAAAGGAGGGTGGTTTTGCCGGAAGAGGCTTCGCCGAGGAGGAGGCCCACAAGGGGGTCTGACTTGAAGAAAGGCGGGATGTATTTGGTGAGGTCGACTGGGTAGTGTGTCAGTTAATTATTATCTTAGATGTTTCTAGGAACAAACCCTTACACATAATGATGTATTTTGTGTAACCGTAGGGTTAGTGCTGAGTCTGGGTTATCGTAGAATGTGCCGTGCTATTGGACATAAATTCTCGTCTTCTTCCTGTTAGATGCCCATGATTCTTATAAGAATCTCAAAAGTCGCTGCCTGTATCTAAATCTCATCATTATTACTCTTCTTGGTCTTTGTATTATGTCCTGTCCAGCGCTGCCTATAACCCCCCCCTGCTAGTCTGAGAAACCGGGCACAGTCACCCCTAACCCTGGATATATACATCGAGTGTAACATCATGCATTCATGCATTAACAAAGCATCAAGATATACATTAGCCTCACATGACATCTTAACCACAGTCCTCTACAGCTCTCCAAGTGGACAGCTACCTAAAAGCAACCTCGGCCCCGTCAATCTCAACTTAAGCAAATACTTCACAGTCACATCCGCATTTTTCTCCATCTCCTCCATGTCCCGGTTGCACATAATGAAGCGCCCATTGATCCACTCGCGACGCTGCGACGTCAGCCAGGCCAGCGTGTCGCCAGCAGGCTCGGGCTTGTTGTTGAGAAAGGCTAGGTAGTAGCGTGTTAGTTGGTAGATGTCAGGTATGGACATGTGGGAACTTGCGGAGGTAGCTAGGTGGGCGATTCTCGGTAAGTGGGGTTGTGACGCCGCCCGGGTGGAAAGAAAAGTTAATGAGGCCCTATGTATACCATCCCCCTAATCAATACACTCTCTTTTAACCAAAAACAACCATCACCCGCGCCTCTTGCTGTGTTTTTTTACATCACCGCATACGCCTCCGCTATCCTCATATTCAACATCTTACTCAAATCATAACTCTCCACCCTCCCGCTACCGCTACCGCCGAAATACTTGACACCTGCACTACCATCCACCCCCCAACCCGCCAACACCAACGGCAAAAATGTCATCGTAACCCTCACCTACCCCCTAAAATCCACCCCCACCGTCCTCTCATACTCCAAATCCACCTCGTCAAACCGCCTCCCAGCATCCCCCGCCATGAACCCCGTGTTATTGACAAGGATATCCAGCGTGCCTCATTTGGTGCTCACGACCTCGATGACAGCAGCGATTGTCTGGGAGTCTGAGACATCGATGGGGATCGGCAGGAGAGAGGGCGCCGGGTGGCCGGCGGTGAGCGCGGCGGTGACGACGGAAGGGTAGGGGGTCCGGGAGGCGCGGGCGCGGGTGTAGGAAAGGACTATGCCGAGGACAAGGCTGCGGGTAGCGTCGGTGATGAGGACGGAGTGGGGGCAGGTGGGGGATTGGATGAAGGGGTAGGTATCGCTGTAGAAGGTCGAGGAGAAGTCGTAGACCGTGATGGGTGTGTTAGTGGCGGGTGGGGGTGAGCTTTTGGGATAGGGGAAGAAGAAAACGAAGAAAGTCTTATGGGGGTTGGTGGAGGCTAGGAGCTCCTCTGGGCTGATCTTGGGCCTGTTGCTAAAGCGGGGCATGGTGGACATCGGGTCAAAGGTGCACTAGGGACTGACTGAAATAAAGAAGCAAAACAAGTTTTGCTCTTGTCTCTGGTCATCTGTTCATATTTATACTCGACTATCTATCATTTATCCACAGACTCAACTCGCATTATCAAAGGGCCTCCTTTACATATCACACACATACTCATTCAAACACTCCGGCACCAACAACCAACACCAACCCACCATTAAATGCAACATCGAAATGTCTCATGCAACCCTCGGTGATAACGAACCGTCCAACAACCTCAACAAACGCTTGCCAATGAACTCTCAGGGTTTTTTTTCTCCTCAGTGATATAATATCGCGAGGTTCCATGGGCACGTGGCGTGTATTCGCAGATCACCTTTTTGTATTGGGGAACATCGGAGTACCAGCGCTGTCCTGATTAGCTGAGCCATGATTTACACAGACACATAGACGATGATACCTTTTTAACCACACAATGACAGATACATAGATAACAAAATCCTAACTCGTCTTAATTAGTTGCTTGTCACTCACCTTGAACATCTTCTTCCCGAAATCCCAACCGCCCATTCATCACTCCTCCCCTCCCCCTCCCCCTCCCCCCTCCGCTATCTCCAAATCCGGCACCCACCCCTTCGGCCTCTCCGCCCTCCGAATCACCAACCCATACCCCAAAGCCTCCACCTTCCTCACCGAATTCCTCATCTCCTCCATCTTCCCCTGATACGCCTTCCCCGGCACCCCCGATAGTACCTCCAACCACCCACTCATCTCCTGTATATCCTCCAACATCCCCCTTTCGCCCTCTTTTGTTCCTCCCAAACTCCCTGTCCGCGCTGCTGCCACTGTCGCAAAGCGCATCATCTCGCCAAACAAATCAAAGATTCCATATAGATAGTCATACTCGCTCAGCCGGACGTGCATGGAAATATCGGGCCCGCCGGGGATGAGTGATTGAGTTTTGGCGGGCGTAATCAACGTTTGCGTACGGATATAATGCAGGAAAGACAACGCCTCGACGAGCTCTTCGAGACAGCGAAGTTGCGACTGGTACCGGTAGCGGTTGATCCCCTGTACGTCCTTTTCTATTGCCTTCAAGCTCTCGCCAATAGCGGCCATCCGGGTGTTAATTTCCCGCTGGATCCCCGGTGGCAACGGGGCCTTGAGCGTCTTGACACGCTGCAAGGAGAAGATTCTATGGAGCGTGTTATATTTATCGATTTCTTGTAACTATCGTGAGATTATTGTTTATTTTGGCTGACATCTTACATCTTCTTGCTGGCGGCCGTCACGTCACGGCTGGCTTTGATGACGCGCTCTTTGCGGTCGTAGTGTTCGTCTAGTTCGTCGCGAAACTTTTCAAAGAGGGAGCCCATACGGAGGGCTGGCGTGACGTCTTGGCCGTCGGCGTTTCTCTTAGTTCCGGCCGACATGGTCAAGAGGTGCGGGGGTCCTGAGGTAAATGTAGAAGTGCAAAGAACATAAAAATGAAGATTTCCAGATTTTAGATGAGAAAGCGACGTTGGCGTCTTAGCGTCTGTCTATATATGAGCTCAAATGCTGAATCAGTTGCACTAAAGAAAAAAAAAGAAAGTCTCAACTGATAAAAAGGCTCGCGTTTCTATGCTACTGACACACAAACACCCGCCACCCTACCAAACAAACATCCCCCCCGCCTTCCGTCCCCCTGCCCCACTTTTCGCTTTTTTTTCACCCGCCGTTTCCCAAACTCCGTAACTGCCAATCTGTACACCACCCGCTAATTCAGCCAATCAGAACTTGTCCTCCCCTGACCAGGATTTCCATCCCACTAACCCCAACAGCAACCTGCGCCATGCTGAACTTCATCAACAATCTACACATTGCCTTTTCATCCATTTACTGTTTTTTTCCCCTTCTTTTTCATTAATTGCCATTAAATCCCTGGCATTCCGCCTTCTCCGCTCACCCCGAGCTTCACCCCCCAAAAATGCCTTCCCTAACCCCCCTCCTCCACCCCACCCCCCTCTTCCTCTCCGCCACCTTCCTCCGCCTCACCCTCTTCTTCTATGGCCTATGGCAAGACGCCAACACCCCCCTCAAATACACCGACATCGACTACCTTGTCTTCACCGACGCTGCCCGCTTCCTCCTTTCTTCCCCCTCCTCATCCTCCCCTTTCGGCACCCCATACGCCCGCGAAACATACCGTTACACCCCCCTCCTCTCCTGGCTCCTCCTCCCTACCACCCTCCACCCACTCCTCCTCCCTACCGGCAAACTCCTCTTCGCCACTGCTGACCTCCTCGCCGGCTGGTTTCTCCTCCAAATCCTCCACCGCCGCAACATCACCGGCCCGCGCGCCGGTGCCTACGCCGCCATCTGGCTTCTGAACCCCATGGTCGCGACGATTAGCACGCGTGGGAGCTCTGAGGGGGTTCTTGGCGTACTGACAGCGGGGTTGCTGTGGGCAGTGGGGGAGAGGAGGGTGGTAGGGGCCGCGGTGTTGCTAGGAGTGGGGGTGCATTTGAAGATTTATCCGTTTATTTATGCACCGGCGATTATTTGGTGGATGGATGCGGAGCGCATAACGGGGGAAAAGGACAACAAAGAAAAAACACTTGTGGAGAAGATTGTCGGATTTGTCACAGTTGATCGAGTGAAATTTGCTGCCATCAGTTTCTCCACATTCATGGCGCTCAATGTCGTCATGTACCTCATGTAAGTTTCCTATCCGGGCTCTGTTTTACTCCCACCAGCCCTACCCGGCTAATCACATACTAACACATAACAAAGCTATGGTTACCCCTTCCTCCTCCATACCTACCTCTACCATGTCAACCGCCTCGACCACCGCCACAACTTCTCCCCCTACAACACCCTCCTTTACCTTACCTCCGCCTCTACCTCACAAACCACTTCTGCCATCCCCTCTTTCGCCTTCCTCCCTCAACTCCTCCTCTCCGCCCTTCTCCTCCCCCTCTTCCTCTCCAAAAAGTCCCTCCCCCTCGCCCTTCTCGTCTCCACCTTCGCTTTTGTCACCTTCAACAAAGTCTGCACCAGCCAGTACTTTCTATGGTACATGGTGTTCCTGCCCGTGTATCTACCTGGGTCAACGTTCATGGAAAGGCCCCGGGTTGGGCTGGCGGCGTTGGCAATGTGGGTTTTGGGGCAGGCAGCCTGGCTGCAGCAAGGATTTCAATTGGAGTTTATGGGGGAGAGTACATTTTTGCCGGGATTGTGGGTGGCGAGTTTAGGCTTCTTTTTGGTCAATTGTTGGATCTTGGGGATCATGGTCGGCGATGGCCGAAAAATGGGGAGAGAAATAGACCGTGTGGTTGCCAAGGAGAAAAAGAAAAATTGAAAGAGAGATTAGATGTGCCACCATATACAAGACTTGGTGATGGATCACCACTAATACTGCATTCACACCTTCGCGCTTCTCACTTGGCTTTGGGTCAACCCATTTTAAAATCAAATTGTAAACAAATCTTATATTCAGTGTGACAACCCGCAAGTTAGCTTTCAAAGTCCTGTTGTAATCCTTCCCGGTCTGCTGTCCCGGATACTCCTCTTCCCTCCTTCCAAAAACTCCGGTACCTAAGCTAACCCCATCGGCATATCAAAGTACCCATAGCCCCCCCCCCTAAAGAAACAACCCACCCTGCCACAAACTTCCACTTACCCGATTACAAGATATTGTTCTCAATAAACTGTGGAATCATCCGATGAATTATCGGATAAAAATCCATGTTAAACCCACGCATACGTCCGCTCCCAAGAACCGGCTTCATTGTCCACGTATTGCTCACCTCGTCGTAATTCATCGGGAAATCAAGATCCTCTATGTATGGGAACTTAGCACTTGGCCGCGAGACACTCATAGCATCAATGATTCTATCGGAAAAGAGCCCCGAGCAGACGTCGTTGTTGTATACAAAAATGGGGTTGAGGGCCGGGAATTGGGAATCTAGTACATGGTAAGCCAAGTGGCACAAGGAGATGCAAAATACTGCTGAAAAGGAAAAAAAACCTACTGAGATCAAGATAACGTACGCGAATGTATGTCAATTGTGGATGCAAGCATAATGCCTTTATCATATCGACTACAAAATCTTCAAACAATATTAAGAAGCCCATGTTAAAGACACCGGCCCCCGAAGAGCCAATATCAACAGTCTCGTGGCCGCGACATATATTCTTGAGTGTAATGTCAATTATTTGCAGATTAGATGATTCCCGTCGCAGTCGTCTTTGTTCGCCAATCTCTTGAAGTTTCTGGGCAAATCCGGAGCATATCCGGCCCGTGTACACAAAGTATCGCATGGCACATGCCGTCTTAGCCAATGGAGGACAGATGTGAGACTTGGAAATTGCTTTCAGATAGAACGGAGGCATCACGCGTTCACGCATGTAGTCACACTCCATCCGCAGGTCCAGGTTCTGTAACATGTAGTGGCTTATCCGAGGCAAAACATATTTAGCCATGGTTATGTAAGTTTTGGACTTTTGTTTACTGTACGACATGTGCCATGTCGTCAACCGGGGCAGTGCTGCCATCAAGAAGTCGACGTCTTCCTCATCACGGATCAAGTTCCATTGCCCTCTGGTGACGAGATGCGTCACATGTTCCAGGACGGGCAACGTTTTCAGCATCTGTATCCCTGTGGAAACTTTGGGAGACTTTCGTCGGTCTCCACCTTCGAGTCGTAGAGTCTTGACCTGAGGAAATACACTAGTCATGAACTCAAAGGCCTCCAGCAAAGAGCAGTTGTACTCGGAGTACATGTCTGGCATCCGGGGATAACTACTTTCCCACGGCCTTGATTTTATAAAGACCGGAAACCAAAGTTCAACATCCTGAACATATTGGATCAAGTGTGGATGTGATAGGTAAAAATCTTTTGCCGTACATAGCCTGTTGTCGGTCGCTTTGATCTTGATGTGTTTAAACAACTTTGACTGTATCAACACTCTCCACGTTGGACAAACAAACGTCAGTTCGGTCAAAAATGGTCCAAAGACAGACTTTGGATTATGCGGGCCCATGAGGAAAATACTGTGTAGTTTATTTTCCCCGTACGGTCGGTCAGTTAACTTGTCATTGATCAAATAATCGATAATCATAATGTGAATTTCGACTGGCAAGTCCATGAAATAGATACGGGGACGTTGCGAATTTTCTATTAGAGATGGAGGCGCGGACTCTCGCTGCACCCGAAACCACGCCGTCATGTCAGATGCTGGCATCTTCGCAGGTATCAAGTGATGATATCGACCTTCATCATATTCTGATGTAATGAAGGGTGTGCTACTCGGCCGTGTAGGTGGACTGAGGTTACTGGGGGTCGTTGGTAGATGGTGGGGTGGTGAGGGTAGACCCGAAATCGTATTGATACCTGGACTAGCATGTAGTGAGCCGGTGTGATTATTGACAATCGATGAGAATTTAAGACTGACGGATTTGTCGCCATCTTCTGGCATGTATTCACGCTGATGATCAGCAGAGTATTTGTGCGAGTACATGACGGTGAGCCGCTACTCAAAATCTCTACACACACAGATGAGATACCTTGGTAAAAGTTCCCTGGTGTGGAGTGTGATATAGGGTGGCGCGATGAGTCTGTATTTTACAAGACTTGAACACACTTGATGTATAGGAAAGGCCGTATGGATATGTATGACAGGCCCTATGGCGTGGTAAGCAATGATCTGGACTACAGTCGTCATCAATTACTTGATTATCGTCAAGAGTCTTGCTCGCACGAACCATGCAACGATGACGAGAGGATATGATGTCAATGATTCGAACAAGGCCTGGGTGTTGCTTCTACGCTGAACAAAAGACCGGGGTCAAGTAAACCGGCGTATCGAATACTACGCCGAGGCTGTCAATAATTTGCGACGAAAATTGTTATGGTCTTATTGGCATCAGCCTTTTAGAGGATTAGTGAATTGTTCTGGTTGAATAAAGGCTCTGCGGTCGGGATGACCATTAACGATCAACGGACGAGGACGGCAAAAAGTGGGTTTCACTTGGGTCAAAAAGTGGATAATAAGTGAACAAACATATATGGGAACCCAAGTTTGATAAAACTTATTGGTGTTCGATGTATTATTGAATCCCCAGATTTCCAGAATTGTGGAGGAAAGGTCCCCGTAATATTCTCAATGTGGGCGCGGAGAAAGAACGGATTAGCGTGCCGCTATCAGCAACTTATCAAGGACAAGTCAGTCAGAGTGGATCAAAATTATAAACCAATGAAAAATGAAGAACTGGTTGCTGGAAGAGATAACAAAATCCAAAAATCTAAGAATAGAAGGCACGATGATTTTTTTTTCCTCTTTCCGTTTTTCCCACAAACAATCGGCAGCTGGCGGTTGGTTATCAAAGGGATGAAAAGCGTGAGGGAAAATTAGCACTCATCTAACTTCATGATACGATGAAAATCGAAAATTACGTCTTGAAAATATACCAGAAAACACAACCTGGAACACCATGATTTAAAACAAGTCGAAGGAAAAAGAGAATGGTGCATCTCATATCTAGTGTCGGAAACATAGACTACTCCGGTGGAATTTATGATTGATTAATTGCTTCTTCAGCACATCGAAAACTGGAAGGGACGAAAGCTGTTACCCAATTAGTCCGACGAACCAGCAAAGCCTTCTCTCCCTTCTGTAATCCAAAAGAACAATAGCACCCGACAATTCTCATCATGGTGTATGAACATACGATCGACACATTATAAGCCAGCCCTCCCCCCCCCCCCCCCAAAAAAAAAATAACGTCAAAAACTCCGTATCGCAAACGCCGGGGCTTTCAACTTTCGCATCAGCACCACAGAAGGTCATCATCCATCTATCGGGCAAGCGAAACCTTAACAGTTATGGATTGATGGATGCATGCATTGTGGTTGATGTATCACTCACCTTTCGCTGCCTGATGGTATCCATCTGAGGAACTTGCTTTTTTTTTCTCAGTTGTTTGGAACTTTTCCCGGCCTGACCGCTGGCCATTGAGACCGCTGATAGTGCGGCCACTTGCATGTTTACTACGTTTGGATTTGCATAGACCATCGTTGTATAGGACATATCCAGTGAAGGACAGGGCTTTTACAATATTGGCTCAGTCACTGACCATAGCTGTATCGTTGTTTCTCGTCTCTCTTGATCATTTGTCTCTTCCAATATCTCCAGGCCCTTACAGTTATATCAATCAACTAAGGGAAGTCACCCGCATCGCCAGTGTACTACAAGTCTGAGTCTCAGGGTCTTCTTGTTGCTTAAACTTCCGTTGTTTCCAATCCACTTTAAATGCAGGATTGAATGTGCATGTGCAAACGCACCTTCCTGCCGTGGTTGGCAGATGTAATGTAAGTATATTCCGGCTGGGGAGACTGGGTATCCATTACCAATGAGGTGCAACGAAGAAGCACGGACAGAGCAGACAGTCGTCATTGCTAAGCCAATGTCTTGGTTTGAAATGGATGGACAAGGTACAGTAAACATAAGTTGTCAGACAACCAAATCATCAGCTTCTCCATCTCAAGGTTAGATCTGGTGCCCTTTGTCGGCTATGATGCATGGAGACCGAGGAGAGATCCAGTCGGTAAAAAAACCAGCTACAACTAATGCGACTATCAAAGCAAGTGCCATTGTCACATGATTGTAGCGCTTTGATAATAGAGCTAGAAAACATACGATGTCTCGTGAAATTGCAAGAAGCGACATACATGTGCTAGTGCTGTTCTAGCTAGCCACCATAATGTCTCAATCTCTGCAAGTTTTCAATAAGAACAACAGGGATGGCTTTCATCAGGCGTAGAGTTTGAGAGTAAGGTTATCAATCATTGTTACCGAGATATTACGCATGTTCGGTCTTTTAGTCAATGTCCATAGGGCGGGCCTGATGAAGCTGCAATCACAATTTGGTGTGGGGATTCTCATGCGAATAACGCATCAACTGGCAAAAGCGGGGCAGCACTATGACCCTTCTTGGAAATATGCAGATTGGGCACTGAAGGAAGCCGCTAATGTGGGTCGGTGGACCCTAGAAACCATTAGACCCTAGTTCTTGGTGCCACACACCGACATCGCTAACATCTCACCAACATCATTGACTATGCCAATCATGTCATCGTGTTGCTTTGTCAATATTTTTCTCTCTGTTCCATAAACTTTACATCTTTTCATCAATTCTTATAACTATGTCTCCAATAAAGTTTTCTAGTGTTCACAAGTTCTGGCAACTACCATGATCGCAATTGACCGACAGACTGACCGGTCGACGTGTGTTCCTTCCCCAATATAAACAATGAGCCGTGAAATGGAACATGAACAAGAAGTTTGATCTAGGGCACACATGCCCAACTTGTTTGATGAGTCTCTCTCTTCTCTCCTCTCCTCTTCTTTTCTTCTTCTTCCTCTTTTTCTCCATAACCATATTGACTCCTCTTCAACCTTCACACATATCATTGTTTCAAAGGTTTCAAAGATCACTACTTCTGTCCCGTTCAAAATGTCGACCCTTCACCAAGAGCACGACCGGGCTGTTCGCGGAGTTTCCGCTGCCATTGCCAAGTTCTATGTTCAGAACCAGAAATACCGTATCTTCCACGGCTCTTCTAACAGCACTCGTCCTCCCCATTCCGGTAACTATGTTGACATCAGCGACCTCAACCATATCCTTGAGGTCAACAAGAAATCTATGACTGCCACTGTCGAGCCTAATGTTGGCATGGATGGTATTGTGAAGGCTACGCTGGCCCATGGTTTGATTCCTCCCGTTGTGATGGAGTTCCCCGGTATCACCATTGGTGGTTCTTTTGCCGGTTCCTCTGGCGAAAGTAGCTCGTGGAAGTACAGCTCTCTTGACAAGATGGTTGAAGAGATCGAAGTTGTTCTTGGCAACGGTGACGTGGTCAACGCTTCTTCCAAGGAAAACTCTGATCTGTTCAACGGTATTGGTAGTGCTCTAGGTACTCTTGGTGTTGTCACCAAATTGAAGATCACTCTTATTCCTGCCAAGAGATATGTGCGTCTGGCCTACCACCACTATGATAGTATTGAGTCTACTGTTGCTGCCATCAAGGAGGCCACTAACAGTCAGAAGAACGATTACATCGATGGCATGATGTGTACCCGCGATCACGGTCTCGTCATGATCGGTCAAGGCACGAATGATGTCCCTCCCAATACGCGGGTCAAGACGTTCAGCCAGCCTTGGGACGAGTGGTTCTACATCCATGCCCAGAAGCAGCCTTGCAATAAGATTGCCGTTGACTATATCCCACTGGCCGAGTATTTGTTCCGCTGGGATCGTGGTAGCTTCTGGATGGGAACGTATGCCCTCCAGTACTGGGGCTTTATTCCTTTCAACCGCATCACTCGGGCTGTTTTTGACGATTTCCTTCATACTCGTCCTCTGTACAAGTCTCTGCAGCAGACCAACAGTTCCAGCTTGACCATCATCCAAGACGTCTCGTTCCCTTACGACACCGTTGGCGATTTCATGCACTATGTTGCTGATGAGTTCAACATCTTCCCTATGTGGCTCTGCCCGCTCCCGGCTGTTCCTGGGCCTACCTTCCATCCTCATACCGCTGATGAGAAGGGCCAACCCCTGCCTATGCTCAATGTTGGCGTTTGGGGCATGGGACCTCGTGACATGAACGAGTGTGCCCAGCGCAACCGTGATATGGAGATGAAGATGCTTGAACTTCGTGGTCGCAAGGTATTGTACGCTCACGCTTACTACACTGAAGAGGAGTTTTGGAAAATCTATGGCAAAGAATGGTATGATAAGCTTCGTGAGAAGTACCAAGCCAAGACTCTTCCCACAGTTTACGAAAAGGTGAAGGTGGACGTTGCTGCTTTCAATGAGGGATCCTTTGCGACCCGCCTTCGGATGCAATGGCCTGTGACTGGTATCCTGGGCATCGCGTATGCTGCTATGAGCCGTGATATCTGGGCGCACCGCTTCAACCGGATCTCGACTTGGACTAGTAAGTTTTTGTCAGTCATTTGCTTATTGGGGTGCGTAACTGCTGTACTAACTTTGCACTCCTTTTCAGTCCCGGATCAGGAGTTGATTTCGTAAAATCATCATCTTGATAACGCACCACGACCTGCCATATTCTGGGCTTTGGCCATATTGCATTCGCGAAGTCTGTCTTTACCACTGTTTGTTTTGCTGCCACAGCAGCAGCAACTGTCTTGTATTCTCAGAGCTGACCAAACACCCTGAGCACAAGCCAGTACCACATTGTACAGGTAGCAAAGCTGTCAACGCCAATACGCATGTTACTATTTGCATGGTCACGAACTTTGCTGTTAGTGTGGTCTCGGTCTGGATGTGGCTCTAGGGTGTATGTTCTATTGAGATTATGGTTCTCGGATGGGCACGAACCGAGAAAGGGTAATAAAGTTTGGAAACATCAGTAAGTTGTCACAAAATCATGATGCGGAAGGAAAGTCAAGAAGGGCGGAAGATTTTAGCTGACTGGGGCTGCATAGCTCCTCGATGTGATTATCAGTTGTGTGGGGCGCAGGAGTTGCTTTTTTTTTTTAGTCTATTGAAGATTCGAGGATCATGAAGTTTTGTTTGAGCCTGTGATGATCATCGGGGGTAGAAGACAAGATTAGAAAACAGGGCCCGCACGAAGGGAGGATGACGGTGATGGTTGCCGATGAAGTTGGTCAAGTGTTCAGTCTACGATATCATATCTAATACAAGTTTTAAAGTTTAAGACGATCTGATGTCGAGATAGTGGTGCATCACGAAAAGTTTTGTGGCTTACAACAGAAGAACTTTCCGAGGACACATGAAGGTGTCTGAAGCTTATTTGAAATCGATGAGATGAACAAGCCTGCGGCAATCCAGCCAGTGATTTGCTGAGTTATGACGGTCTGGAAGCCCGTTTTCTTTAATTAGGTGTTTGTTGATGATGTAGCTTACGACAATGGGCGTATCGAGACAATGTGACAAACTGCTTGGCATTCGTTAGCGGTGTGAGAAGAGGTGCGTTTAGAGAGGATGAGAGAGAAATTGAGGGCTTGTCTCAGGTTCGGTTGAGAGTCAGCAAAACGGAGAGTGGTCTTGGCAGTCTCAGTGCAGTTTTGAGCGTATAGGATGCAGGGGTGGGGGGAGGTCATTAACGTGAGGGTTTTTTGATGGTAGGTAGTAAGATGGTGATTGTTACTGTTATGTATGGATTTAAGATTATGGTAACGCTAGGGTATAGTTTGGATAGCAGGGGCTGGTAATTCCATGCTTCGAACAAGGGGATATCAACTCGGCGCTCGGATTCCAAGTACACAGTGTCTTAGTATGGATTTTAGATATAGACTGACAACTTAATATGATATTATGTGTCTCCATATCGCTGTGATGGATACATGCATACGAAGATCGCCACGACGTCTAACCACGGTCGCAACTTAAACAGCCCAACTATATACTTGGCCTGCCCGAAACGAAAGATTACGTAGTCTGGGTGTTTTGTTCTGGAGATTGTGCAGGGTGTTGACTGCCAAGACAGTGATGGCGGCGATGGATTATGTGTTTGTATGTATGTAGATGGATATTTAAAGATTGTATATGTGTTGCTGGCCGGGGCGAAACAGGAACGGATTAACCCTTTGCTGGGGTAGAGGTTTCAACGACGAGAAGGGACTACGGCAAGTGATGGTGATGGGCCAGAAAGGAAAAAACAACCAACTTAGTGAGATGAATCAGGATAATATGTACAAAGCAGTAAGGAAATACTGCAGGCTTAGTGCCAGGCCATTCCACGACTAATAGCGTCTATTTTACACACGGCGATGCAGATGTCCACCCTATCGGTCGGTTGTGTCAAGGTCAAGTCTGTGTCTGCGTACTTACGAACAAGGCATAAGTCTGGCGAGTTACACACACACCGTCAGTAACTTTTCTAATCCCGGTTCTGCCTACCACCATCATCTCTATCTACAATCACCCATCCGCCATCGACAATCATCATGAAAAAAAAACCCGCAAAAACCCACAAAAGTCACTTTCCTCTCTTGCTCCTAACATCTCCCATCCTCCCCAGAAAACTTGTTCCCTCCCATAATTTAAACCTTTGAGTTTACGTTTTGCGTTTTGGCCGGGTTGCCGATTATCAAACAAACAAAGGAAAAGAAGTAAAAGTAAAAAGTTCATGATTGAATAGATGAAGGGAGAGAGGGTTGATGGAATCAATGACTTTCGGACCGGACCGAGATAACTACTTGGGTTGGTTCCAGGTTTACATCTTATTTCTGTTGTAACGCTTTCTTGTTCAATGTCAGCATCTATTAATCTTATACCTAACTGATCTACTACCCTCAGTTGCTTATTCTCTTTAAGTATCTCGCATAGTCACTCATCTTAGGAGGCTCAGGCCCGATGTTAACAAGTTGCTCCAATATCCGTTGAATGTCAACAAAAGAAGAATCAGAGGACCCGGCAATATTGGGATACAGGTCACTGTCAAGTCCAATGGCGATGATGATAGGATAGTCGTCACTATTAATCACATTAAACTCAATCTTGATATCTTTCTTGTTCACCTTGTGCCGAAGACACATGGTGATACCCAACACTGGCACCTGATTCATATTAATCTCCAGATACTCAGTTACATGAGCAATTAAGACACAAGATTCTTGCTTCAACCCTTTTTTCAGGCTGTCTGAGCCCCAATTTTTGACCTGAATGAGGATGCAGCCCATGTAGGCAGGCCTCAAAGTTGTCTTTGGTATCTAGACAGGAATGATGATGTTAATACCCGGTGCTGATTCTAGAA
Source organism: Ambrosiella cleistominuta (assembly GCA_017139545.1). Classification (NCBI taxonomy): domain Eukaryota; kingdom Fungi; phylum Ascomycota; class Sordariomycetes; order Microascales; family Ceratocystidaceae; genus Ambrosiella; species Ambrosiella cleistominuta. The sequence goes on along the minus strand of JABFIG010000210.1, from coordinate 22,915 downwards.
GAAATGCAGCCGCGGCACGGCTGTACAGCTATTACATGATCTTTGGTGGTAGGGCGTTCATCACAACGGACAATTCTCATGAAAAAGGTATGGCCCATTTAAACAATGTCCGAATTTTCTAGCAACTCTTTTCTCCTTGGCAGATTGGCTGAATTAAAGAGGTGCCACAAAAAGATCCGTGCTTCAACCGGCGCGGGCCACTTTACTGCTGGACAAATCGAATCAGCTGCGATGATTAAGATCAATCTAGCAATAAATTCACTAATTTTACCGACGCTGACAAGACCAGTTTGAAGCCTCTGGTGGAAGTCCATCATTATTTCTAGGAACTTTGAATCCAGCAGATTTCTGGCAGCCAGTGACAATATTGGCTCCAGGATCTGTGTAGTGGTGATTCTTGGATAGTCATCAGAGATGCTGGCAATAGTGTGCATACTTGTTGCTACTAACTCCACAGGTACTCGGATGTTATGGATTTTGAATGTGATCCTATGGGATAACCATGCCATGAATTTGATGCTAATTGACTCATTGTCATTGCATTCTGCTAATAGTTTCTTCATGATGGCCATCAAAAGTTGTTGAGGGGGTTTCCTCTGACACAACAAAGTACTATATATATATATATCGGTCTACCAACGGATACTAAGGCTTTGGGACTCATATCAGGAATGTTGATATCCAAGAAGTCAGTGAAGCCAAGCTAGTCTATCTCAAACAAACCAAACGTCCTTAACTTATAAAATGGACCATGTAGTTGTTTTTCTTGAGTTGTCGGCGGGGAAAAGTTAACCAACCGCACATCGCTATCTAAAAGCAACGCGAAAGTTCCCACCAAAGTCCATCTTTATTGAGAAGGCCCATATGAAATGTATGGAAGAGATCTGGTGGCGACTGTTCTGACGCAATGCCATTTTTAGTGACACCTCGCAGAAGAGCTCGGGCTTCATCGATAATCAGAACGAAATTCACACCGTCGACTTGATGATAAGACTTATGGCCAATTGGTATCTCATGCGAAGAAATGGCCCCCTGAAGAAAACGACGAAAAGATTGCGCAAAGGTATTAAGATTCCAGGTTTGTATAGATTCAGACTTGATGAGGTTTATTAACATCTCAGTCATCGAATGCTGAAAATGACAGAACTCGGAGTGAGCCTGGAGATCCCAAAAGCGGGAGTTTGAAAGTCCCAATTCTCTGGCGCATCGGGCCATGATAAGATTCCCCGTGTAGTGAAGGCGCCACAGGTTTGTTAACCATTTTAGGAAGTTGCGCTACCTGAGCTAGAGAATTCTCGACATTGACTCGTGATGTAATCACAAGCCTGGGCAGTCACTGAACGGCATGGATACATATCACTCTGAGGGTAAACAAGTGATACATATAGCACAAATATATCATGTCTGTAGGCAAATTCTTTAGCCAATGAAAACTTACCAAGTTCTGTGAAGCCAAGAATTGAAGTGTACGGAGTCAATACACGACCTCTGTTAGCACCAATATGTTGCCTGTAATAGCAATCGAGTTTCTGGAGCAGGCGGGAACTATCAGACATTTGGCCAGGAATTGTGCGTGCATTCTGGTAGAAAGCCTGCTCAGAAATACTGAGGTCATGGATAATAGGTCGTGATAGAGAAGCAGAATCCAAGTGGTCCCTGAGCCACTCCTTACTTGGTACCACCACAAATGAGTATCTCAAGTAGCTTAGAGCAATATTCCAAGGCGGTTCAAGGAATTTCTAAGTAACAAGGGATGGATTTGCTCGAAATACATTCGCAACTTCTTGGCTGATGTTGTGGTTGAACAAAGCAGCCAAGCTCCAGTACATTTGAGCTACTGATGTGAGACAAACATGATGCAAAAGCTCAACCAGCGGATCGTCATCTTGAATGGGCTACCCAGAATGGACAGTGACGTCCTTCCACGACTGGAAAACAGGCAGCGAACTGATTGGGGTCTTGGGGGTCGTTGGATAATGTCTATGTGAAGGGGTGGTAAAACTGAGATTGCGGGTTAGCATTCAGAAAGACAAAATGGATAGAAAAGTCTGTGAGCTGATTCCAATTCACTGTAGGTAAGCAATTGATGGCCAGTGAAAAGTAAGCAATGGGCAACAAACAGCGGTCCACAGTAAAATGCGACTGGGCAGCAACCGGCTTGCCATGGTGGTGAGGCAGGAAATTACATAAACGATGGATAAGGAGCAAAAAAACATGATAAAGGATAGAAGAGGAAAACAGAAGAGGAGTCTGGGTTGTGCGATGATGGATATATATGACCAAGAGTCGGAAGTGAAAATGGCAGAACGGCGTACTGTATTCTGTGTTTTTGGAAATTCCAGGTTCTTCAGGTATGGGACAGAGGAAGAAAATAATTAACCTTTTCTCGGCCTCTTGCTCTGTTTTCTGTTTTTTCATAGGGCTGATGAGTCCTTAACCGGATCGGGAAAGTATACGTATTATGGCAGTGGGTCTCGGTCACATGACCATACGACTCATGGGAATTCTGGCTTTATAGAGAGGCATTGTGTATATGTGTTGGTGGGTGTGCAGTTGACTTTTTGATATTGTTCCTATATTTTCTTTTTCTTCATTAAGTAACCATAACCAAATGTCGTTTGTTTCCCCCAGATTTTGACTCCCTTGATTCCCTTGTGTTACCTAAAAGCAGGTTTAAGTGGGGGGGGGGGTGATGTTGGTCACCAAACATGGTGAAAAAAAATCACTTGAATCAATTCAATTTACACAAGTGAGGCTCTTGGCCATGAGAATTCACACATAAAAAAAAATGAGAGAATACCGTATGACTACGCGATATCTTTTCGTATTAAAGTTTACAAAGTACATGATCAAGTCTATGGTGTATTCGGCAGTGCAGTAACTCTAATCCCCTAACCCTACTATCCATGACAGGATCTACGCAAACCAAGTTTATTTTTCCATTTTACATGATGTCGATATATTGCATGATAAATTAGATGAAAATGCCATTAACCACTATTTATAAAATTCCTGATCCTTTCAGTACTACACATGCAACCAGTATATATCTGATATAATATTTTCCCTTTTTTCTTTTCTCCAGCATGACAAAAAGAAGACTATCAAAAGAGCCTTTGATTTCTAGTTCCCCTGCGTCTGTCCTTATCCATTCGGCTCTGTAGCCCTACTCAGGAACCTCTTCACAAAAAGCTGGCGGCTCATCATCATCATGATCCCTCGCGGTTTTTGCTTTTTGCATCCCGACTTTTGATTGGCTATCGTAGACCGGGAGGAAGCGAGCAGGCGCTTATATAAACATGTAACCCTCGCCAACGATACACAAGAGAGTAGTCTGAGGGAACACAACCCACCGCGTCAGGTGGATATATATATATATAGTATGTTTTTTTCTTTTTCTTCAATATGTTCATGTTTATGTAAGCTAGTAGCGAGGTATTGTGGCGGTGGAGGCAGCAAAGGGAATATCATTGGATATTATCGGGTTCATATGGTTCTATAAGGCATTGCCACGCCGAGGACATCAACGACATCGGCGTATTTGTTGTAGCGGACCAAGTTACATATCATCTCGATACTACATGGCACAACATAAAAAGAAACTACACTTCCTATCTCATAAATTAAACCCGTGACGTCTTGAATTGAGGTGCAATTACATAAGAACTTATATTTTCCTATAGACGTTAAGAAGAAACAAAAGTGATGATGGTGATTGCGATGGTGTGACAGTAAAAGTGAAAGTGCATGCTGAGAGAGCGACGAATACAGAGGGTCAAGAATAGCCGGGAGTCTGTGCCGATTGTGCGTGCATGTGTGCGTGCGTTGGGTAAATTGTAGGCATACTTTACATAGAGAAGAGGAAAAAAGAATGTATTTAGTGAGGTTGTTTTCTCGTATTTTCCAGCGTGGTGGTTGTGTAGAGAGAGAGGTTGTTAAAGAATACTACGATGCTGGCTGAGACTTTGGGAAGAAAAAAAAAGCTCTCTTTTTTTTATTATCACATTCTGCAAGTCCCTTCTTCACTGAGTGATCAGATCGACAACCTGATCAACTAGATACTCAGATACAAAATCAACTACACACTTCCTTGTACGTGATTCTCATCATCAGCAGACTAGACCGGAGATATCAATACTGGATGCCGAGTCAAGTCTACGTATGTACATAGATAAATAAATAAATAGCTCCAAACACAGACCGTCTTTCTGTCTTGTCCTGTCCTCTCGCTCTCTTGCGACCCCCTCTCAAATTCAAAACAGACCCCTGGCCGAGACTCAAGCCCCGTTGCCGCCTCCGTGCGATGGGTAGGTGGGGCCTGGAGGTCATGATGGAAACAAGAGTATATATATTTTTATTTTGATTGATGAGTGCTTCTTTTCTTACAATGGTGATTGTCGAGATATATAGTTGTCTATGTCTGGGCTATGTCTAGTTGATCATCGATAAAAGATGTTGTCTTTTTTGTGAAGCACCAGAAATCCTCCCTCCTTTAATAGGCCCGTCTCATGGCCCGGTATCTACACAAAGCGAGAAATTCCACTAGTTATTCGTTTCTTCCACTGACCAGCGTCAATTGGCTTGACCCTTCAATATCAGCAACAGCCTTGCACCTGCATATCGTGTTCTTAGTGGCTGGCAATTAAAATTTTCTCCTTCCCCCAACAATATCTGCATCTACACTTCTTCCTTCCCAGAGAACTGTAGTATTTCCAATTAACATTAAATTTAATCCTAGTCAACCCCATAAACCCTAACTCTCATAACAATTGTCAACTGGCTCATATTTCAAGCAAAACATCCACCTTTTTTTCTTCCCTCTCCCTTCCCCTCCTCATGCCACTACCCATATTCAATATCCCCTTCCTCATAAACCCCAAACTTCAAAGCGCCCATGCTCTGTCGTGTATATACAAGCCCTGATATACCCCCTTCCTTCATCTTCTATACCCCTACTCCTCTGAACTTATATGTATCTAGTCTATTTTTCCCACAGACCTCACGCCCCCCTTCCTTGCTCTCTGCCAGGAACCCACACAATCTAGAAACCGGAAACCCACTAACCTGCCAATGCAACGCCGACTTGGACACCCCTTCTCTTGGCGTTTTTGCTTGCTTGTTTGCTACTGGCTTCTTACACGCACTCTAGACTGTAGATTATATAGCTAAAAAATAAATAAATAAAATACTACATACAGTCTGTTGTCGTCTTACTGGATGACCACATAAGACTTTTGTATTTTATCTATTTATTTATTTTCTTTCATATTTCCCCTCCTCTGCTTCGGCTTGCTGCTAATCCTAGAAGGGATCCAGATGGGGCCGTGTACCATGATGGGGTGCCATTGCGTTTTGCGTCCATGTACAAATCGGTGTTCTGTATGTGTGTATATGTGTGTATATGTGTGTATATGTGTGTATATGTGTGTATATGTGTGTATGTGTGTGTTTGAGTAAGCGTATGTAGTGTATCTCCATAGTGCCGTACTTGTCAAATGTGGAGAGAGAGAAAGCGAGCAAACGAGTGCAAGTGTTTTGTATTAAAGAAGCTTGACGCCGGAATTGCTTCTTACTTTTTTTCTTCTTCTCTAGCCAATTCTCTTTGTTGTTGTTGTTCCGTTTTCTTTTTCTTTTTTTTTATTCTTGTTATTTGCTGTTTATTTTTCTTTTTAATTTATTATTCACTTTTGAATTTTTATTTTATATTTTATATTTTTTTCTGAACGATATTCTCTGTTAGTTCTGTAGCAAGACTATTGAGAACGTCATTCACAAAGAAAGAAGAAATTTCGACTTCGTAAACCAAGTCCTCCGGAGGTTCCTTGGGCTATCTTTTATACGATATAATCAACACTCCATATTCACACGCACACAACTACAGGATCGAGATATCATCAAGTTGATCTTTTTGATTCTTCCATTCTCTTGTCTTTTCTCCGTAATTCCTTGTTGTGTCTTTGTTGCGATTATTTCGTCTTGATGTTTTCCTGCTGCGTCAAATATCAAGTTTAATAAAAGAGAAAACCAAACCATATTTTCCCTAATACCATTCTTACACTCTCTCAGTTTTTTCACTCTCTTCTTCACGATAGCCTTTGTTCTTTCTCTCAACAGTCCAACCCACTAAAAAGGAAAGCGGTAGCTGGTCTCCATATCTTTACATTCACTCTCTATTCGCACATACAATCTCTAAAAATGTCTCCCAATATCACCACCCCGCAATCTCTCCGCGGCCTCCTCACCCTCGTCCTCCTCTGGGCCCTCCCTACCGCTCTAGCCGTCACCAACCCCACCGGCTCCTCTTCCTCCAACTCTACCTTCATGGGTGTCCCCGTCATCAACTCCGACGCCGACGACATCGTCCCCGACCGCTACATGGTCGTTTACAACAACACCTACTCCTCCGACACCATCTCCGCCCAACAAAACATGATCATGGCCTCTATCGCGCGCCGCAACCTGCGCCGCCGCGGCCTCCACGGCAAGCGTCTCTCTCCTATGGTCAAGACCTTCTCCGTCAACAACGGCCGCTTCAACGCCATGTGCCTTGAGTCCGACTCCGACATGATGATGTCTATTATGGCGCAGCCTGAGGTTGCCTACGTCGAGGCTGTCACCCGCGTCAAGTCTTCGGCGCTGACTGCTCAGTTGAATGCGCCGCTGGGCTTGGTCCGTCTGTCGTCCAATTCGCTGAATGACTCGCAAGCTGCTAATGCTCGCTACACCTTTGACTCTACTGGTGGCTCTGGCATCACTGCTTACGTCGTCGACACCGGTATCCGTACCACCCACACTGAGTACAAGGACCGTGCTACCTTTGGTGCCAACTTTGTCGATGGCTCTCCTGTAAGTTTTTTTTCTATCTCTTTTTATTCCCTTTATCATTTCTACACTTGACATCTCATTCTACCACTGCCCTATCTTACATCTCGTTGTATTACCCAATCAGGAAACTTCTTCCAAATCACAAAAAAACGGCCCTCAATAGCCGCCTTCGTGTAACCCAAACTAACTCACAACCTTAGGACACTGACGAAAACGGCCACGGTTCTCACGTCGCCGGCACCATCGGTGGCCGCACCTTCGGTGTCGCCAAAAATGTCAACCTTGTCGCCGTCAAAGTCCTCGATGCCCAAGGCGGTGGCGACACCTCCCAAGTCGTCGAAGGCATGCAATGGGTTGTCGACGACGTCGCCGCCAACAACCGCTCTGGAAAAGCCATTATGAACATGTCCCTCGGCGGCTCCTTCTCCCAAGCCATGAACGACGCCATCGAAGCCCTGCGCGCCGCCGGTGTCGTCCCTGTCGTCGCCGCCGGCAACGAGAACGTCGATGCTCGCAGATCATCGCCTGCGTCTGCCCCTGATGCTATCACCGTTGGTGCTATTGATGCTGCAACTGATGCCAAGGCTTCCTTCTCCAACTTTGGCGCTGTCGTCGATGTCTTTGGCCCCGGTGTTAATATCACCAGTGTCGGCATCAAGTCTGATACTGACACCAACACCCTCTCCGGTACCTCCATGGCTTCTCCCCACGTCGCTGGTTTGGCCGCCTACCTCATGTCTCTGGAGAAAATAACCTCCGTCGATGATGTTGCTGCCCGGATCAAGTCTCTGGCTCAGGGTACAGGCGCTTCTGTTGCCGAAAACCAAAAGGGTACCACCAACCTGATTGCCTTCAACGGTGCTAACGCCAAATAAATTACATGATCGTAGTCTTGTTGGATGGTTTGCTCTTTCGAGGACGTGAATATACAACACTTATTTAAAAATATGAATCAAGTGTGTATTTTCATTGTTGTGTTTCTTTTCTCTCATATATAGACGATCGTGTTGCATTTTTTGTCATTTTCTTATTTTTTTTTGATGTTTTTGTTTTCCATGATCGTGTTGCGCTGCCTCTGGGGGTAAAACGACGGGTGAATTACGGTGTTTTATTCACTTTTATTGCAAGAGTAATTTGGCTCTATTAGTACATAAGTAGTACATATATCAATGTTACAAGTTAAAAACAGTGCCAAATAATGTGCACAGTCAAGCCTTATATCTATGTAGTCGGCATATGGCAATGACGATGAGAGTACAAACTATCGACTTCAAACGATGGCACCCATCGACTACTCCCACAAAGTCTTGATATACTATTCTACACAAAATCACGCATTCAAAACACCAGAAACTACAAGCTGAAATGTTGGCATCTCGCGCTGTACCCTAAGATCACCAAAAACGATCTCAGAGGGGATTGGGCGCAACAAATGCATACTGCAACTTCAATATCAGCACTTCTTCGGCACAACCACAGTCACTAAAAGGACAGGATTGCAATTTGACATCCGTGCTAGGTCGAATCTGACAACCACATACATACTGCTCTTCACCGACATACAAGGAACGCTGTAATTGAGGCCAAAGAAAATGTTCATGATATTAGTAGCGTAGCACATAACGACATCGTTCGGGAAACACAGTGGCCTCCCATCTGTGAGTTACCCAACACCAATTCCCAACTGCAGAGATTATCCACCAAAAGGAGCTCCCATTTTTACCACGGAAGATGAAAACGAAATGAAAGTAAATAAATGTGTCGTCTAGAAAAAAAAAAGGGTTGCCGGCATTACAGGAGTATCGTGCGTAAAATAACAACATAAAAAGTATTCGTTTTTAACAAAACCCTTGACCAGGAAAAAGTTAGCAAAAAAGAAACCCAAGCACCACAAAACACCGTTTTACAGTTCGTCCTTCATGGCCTTGACCGTCGTGGTGACCGCAGCCTTGACGGTGTCCGTGTCGGGTCTAGCTAGTTCAGGAGAAAAGTAGAGGAAGAGGTAGTTGAACCCAAGAGCAATTGCGACTAAGATGATGCTGATGCTCATGGTGAGGGCAATGATGGTAAAGGCAAGAATAAAGTTGTCGTTCATCTCAAATGAAGACTTGCTCATGAGCTTTTTGTTACCTTCAGCAGTCTGCTGAGGGTACACACACTCGATCGCCTGTTCAATACGCGCGCAAGCAGTGCTGATCTTGACAAAAGAAGGATCGCGGGGATCGTTCTTCTGATGTATTCTGCGAACATGGTGGCGAATGGCATAGTACAGTGTCTTAAGGTCCTGAGTCGACTGCATCATCAGCCGGCAAGCATTACCCTTAGTAATCTTGATATTACGCTCAAAGATATCAGGGTTACGGAACACGAGTTCGAGAGTAGCAATGGCCATGGCTTGGGGAATGGCGACGAAGTTAAACACAGACTGATCAGTAACAGCAGCCATGTAGTACAAACAATCTTCCAAGTTATCAAGAGCGTTAAGGACCATCTCGGACGAAACCCAGAGAGCCTTCTCCCGGTTCTCAGGCGCAAACAAGTCCTCCCACTTATCAAAGTGGGAGGACCAGATTTCCTTGGGCCAGAAACGACGCTTGTCATCGTAATCTTCGCGGACATCGCGTATGATGTTTGTCTTCTGGAGGAACTGACCCATGGACTCAGTCAGCTTGGGGCGGTGCTCCAACACCTTGTTGGCAAAATCGGCGCGGAGGAAGAGGCGGGTGAGACCCTCGCCAACAAGACCAGCCACATAATGGCAATACTTCTCGTATTCGGCAATGGTGTTGACACCGTTTGCATTGTGCTCGGCGTTCAGAGCATAGTCCGCCATCCCATTGCCCATCTTCTCAGTGGTGTCAGCAATGATTTCACGGTACTCGGGCTTGATTAGCTTGTACTCGTGAATGATATCGTCAAAGTGGACCAAGAGATCACGGTCCTTCTCGTTGGGACCATTCTCAGTGAAGGTCCACCCATCCTGCTCAATAATCTTGTGGAATGTGCGCAGGATAGGGATCTTCTTCTCGTTTGACAACGTCATGTCATCCTCAACGGTGTCGAGACCTCTGAGGATGAGGTAAAACAGGGTGACGGGAACGAGAAGCTCAGGATTGAGCTCTTGAATGACAGCAGAGAAAGAACGGCTGGTGAGGTTGAGGTAATGGAAGCAGCTTTTGAGAGTCGCAGACTCCTTAGAGGGGTCGCGGCGGTGGACAGGGTTGTGCCAGAGCTTCCTTAACAAGGACAATGTGTGTTAGTAATGCATCATGACAACGGTATTATAGAGAGCATGTGTTGTGTTTGTGGTGAGACGCAACGAGAGCTCAAGTACAGGATAAGATGAAACATTGTCCATGATGCAAGCTTATCCTGCACATACTTCCCGCGATTAAGCAATGGAACAGAATGGTAACAGCCGAAGCAAGCGCTCAATGCATGGCATGATTGCCGAATGCAAGAATAAGTTGGCGGGGTCAAAGGAATTCATAGGCCCGCATCAATGGATGCAGCCATGAAGACAACATTCAATCAAGTCATTACAAAAGGCTCGATGTTGAACAATTGATGTGGATGGGAAGGAAAACAAGAAAGAAAGTCAATGTCAAAACACAAAGTGGGCGAAGCAAATATAAAAGGCAGTGGCATAATGGAGGAAAAAAATGGTGGATAGGGCACGATAAAGTGGGCAGGACAGGGAAAAAATTGCAGGCAAGGCTACTTCAAGACGTACCATTGGATCATAGACCGCAACTCACTGGGATGAAGCAATAAGTAAAGAGCGCCCATGGTTGCTGAAGTGTGTGCGTTGGGGTTGGTCTGAGTGATGTATGCGACTGGGCAAAAGAGGAGGGGAACTGAAGTCGAACAAGGCTGAAAGACAATTGTCAACAAAAAAACGGACACAAGCTCTGTAATGTGGTAAGGACTACAGCTGCAAACAACAGCAAGGACTAAGTATGGCAGCTATACGACGAGATGAAGCACAGGTCGACAGTGTGCTGGAAGCAAAAAAGAGGCTGAAAAGATTGGCAGCTCACGAGAGGGGCGAAAGCGGGATCGATATATAGAAAAGAGGGTTTGAATCCCAAACAAGCAGTAGGCTGGTTGGTGGAGTTAAGGAAAAAGGAGACAGGTTGAAAGTTGACGGGTCGCAGGGTAGGATTTTCCAATAGAGGTGAATGAGGGTCTGGGGAATTTGTTTAACTTTTTCTCGGGCCTGCAGTTCACAAAAACAAAATGGTCAAAGAAGATACAGAGGAAATCTCCGGTTGGTCAGCAGGTTGTCAAAAGCAAGACGAAATGGTCGAGCTTGGTGAAGTTTGGCGTTGTTGACAGGTGTTGGTGGTGGGGTGGCAGATGATGTGTTGATTGGTGTGGTTACTTGCAGGGCTGGTATGTGACACGTTGAAGTATTGAACGACGAGTCAAAGAACAATGAAGGTCGACAGCACACAATGTGAAAAAAAAACAGAGAAAAAGATGTTGAGAGGTATGGCAGAATGGTGATGGGAGATAGTGTTGGTAAAAGAAGAAAAAGTTCTGTTGATCTGGTATCGGGAGACTGGTCCTGTATATATATCACTATCAATCACTACCAATCCTCAATGTCCCCCCCCGCACCATCGGCAACTGCAAGATCTCACACTAACAACCCAGGAAACAACACACCATCAACATTCAAAACTGGCAATCACATATGTATCACTTCCCGATAGACCCTATCTCACAGAACAAAACCAGCATCATCACCATCATTGACAATCCGGCAATAACTGGCCTATCACCTCTGATTGGTGGGACAATCTTCCAAACTATCCAACAAGATAAGAGAAGCTTGTAGCGAAGGGTTTTCCCAAGTTAGATGTTGACGCGAGTTGCTTCCTTTCTTTCTTTCCTTCTTTCAAAGCGACAACAGCCAAATTCCAAAGAAGGGTTATATGCAGCTACTACCGTCCTGCATTGATGATTTCCCTAAATCGGCTTCTCAGCCATCCAGAACCTTCTTGATAATCAGAGGCATGTTAGTGAGGCACTGTAGCCCAAGTTAGCTCCCATTAGGATGATTGTTCATAAACTAGCACCTCGCATTACCAGGCAGTACAATAATCTGCAACAAACAAAGAAATATTCTCATCATGGCTAGATAACTTAGTCCATCAACCTAATCTTTTAATAAACACACTCTCCATCCATCACCAAATAGAAAAAAAACCAACAAAAAGGGAGTGAAATTGGTAAGGGGAATCAAAAAAAGTTAGAAACAACACAACTACCACCACCAGCATTCCATTATCACGTAGTAAATCCCAGCCACCAACTACCAAAGCCCACCCATCTAATTCTTAGGCTTCGGCACATTGGGGGCGTCCGCTGCCGTCGCAGCGGCCCTGCCCTTATCCTTATCCTTATTGCTCTTGGACTTCTTTTGAGCTGCTTCAGCGACCAGCTGCTCAAAGACAAGGTAGTCACCCTCCTCATCGGGAGAACGCTCAGCCTATAAATAGTTGGTCAGAATAGATTCACACAAGGTAGACAATATGTGAGACCGTAGACCTCTTGAAAAAAACATACCTTGACAAAGATCTCGCCAATCATACACAGCGCTTGTGCCCTCTCTACTCTCTTGGAGTTGGGTACCTTCTTGTCGTTCAACACATTGTCGCAAACCTCCCGCAGCACACTCTGAATCTCAAACTTGGACCCTCTCCACGCCGCCGTGAGAATCTTGCCCGTAACTCTCCGCTCATACTCGGCCTTGCGCTCATCCGTCCAGTCGGCACCCCCCTTCTCTTCCATCTCCGCCATCTCCTTCATCTCATTCTGCGCATCAATGGCAGAGCTAATCGTGTTCCACGTATCCTTGACAACGGTGCCGCGGTCCTTCATGCGAGAGAAGAACCCACCAATACCAAAGAACTTCTGACTCCGAAGCACCGCAGTACCCTTTGACAGATACGTCTGGCCAATAGCATGCAAAATGTCAATGCCAAAACTCTCCATCTTCAACTCCTCCATCTCCAACCGCATCTTGGTCTGGAAGGCATCCGTAATCCCAATCGTCTTCTCAGTCTCTGTCCACACACTAATGCGATCCAGCAACTTCTTGGTCAGGCTATCAACTCTCTCCTTGCGCTTCTTTTGTCTCTCCTCCTCAAGCGCAGCCAAGTGCTCCTTCTGCTCCTTAAGCGACTTCTTTTTCTTCGCCGCTTCGGCCTCCTCAGCAGCTGCTGCAGCTGCTGCAGCCTCCATATCATCGTGTGCGTGGGCCATCAATGTTGGGCGTAAAGGAATCTGTATCTTAGATCCCGAAGGGGCAGGACCAGAGCTAGGGCCCGAAGCAGACGCCGAACCCTCTGCGCGGGGGGGCAGCGGGGGCTTAGCCTCCTCTTCAGTGTATGCAGGCGGCGGCACCTCCGAGTTCGACGCCGCAGCATTCGCGGCAACCTCGGCCTCGTACTCCTTCTGCTTAGCCGACTTCTCAGGTTTCGCAGCGGCGCCCTCCGGCTTCGCAGCCTCCACAGTCTCCTTTTTATCCCCATCGGCAACGTCCTCCTCAGCTGCCGTCGCCGCGCCGTCCTCCTCTTCGGCCATAGCCTCCATGGTAGCGGTGAGATCCTTAATCAGGGTAATCTCACCAATCCAATCCACAAAACTATCACCACCAAAGATAGCGGAGAAGAAGTCATTCGGATCGGCGAAGCCCTCCTGGGGACGAGCAGAGTCCTTGCCAAACTTGTCGTATGCTTTACGGAGTTCTGGATCGGAAAGCACTTGGTACGCTTCGCCGATATTCTGGAACTTTTCGGAGGCGGTCGGATCGTTAGGGTTTTTGTCTGAGCGGGGGGGGGTCGGTTATGTTAGCGGGGTCGTTTTTTTTGGTCGGAAGCGCGGGAGGTTCCCGTTGAAGTGGTGAGATAATGATACGGGGGAGCGATAGGACATACCAGGATGGTGAATAATGGCCAGCTTGCGGTAGGCCTTCTTGATCTCGAGTTCGGTGGCGTCAGGCTTGACGCCGAGGGTATCGTAGTACGCAGTATCGGCCACCATTTTTGCGAATTTTGCAATTTTGCACTGTCTGTCAACCTCGATAGAAAAAATAAAATCGCTAAATAAGACAACTCAGAGCAAGAAGAAGCAAAAGTAAAAAAGAGCCTACTTCACCACAGTGCGGATACACTTTAGTAAAGAACAAAAAGGACCGGAAACACAATAAATAATAGCCCAAATATCTTTGATTTGTCGCAAATCTCAAGCTCCCAGACAGACAAAAACAATAATATATCGTCAGTGGCAACGGTACTGCGGGGCGCTCTTTTGTTATGTATTTTCTTTCTCCCTTTTCTCAATGATGTTGCGTTGCAATCGAAGAAGACAGAAAAAAAATCGAACAAGGGTTCTTCTAAGGAAACTTTCAGCACAGGGTGAGTGAAAGGGTGAAAGGGCGAGAAGTGGTTGAGATGGCTGGAGCTGGAGCTGGAGCTTGGTCAAGGAAGCAAGCCTTTGTTGGAATTCTTTTTTTTCCCTTTTAGTTGGATGGGCTTCCTCTAGTTTAGGTTTTTTTTGGAGAGTAGATATCTCTGCCAAGGCAGCAGGATATCGTTGTCTAGATGGAAGAAATGCTTGGTTAATTGAAGGGGGGGTAAAGAAAAAAAGCAGAACGGTAATGTTGAAAAAGATCAGAAAACCCTATTAGAGGGCGCTTTGAGGATGAAGATGAAAGGGCAATATTATCATGCTTGGTTTATCTGGATATGAAGTTAACAATTAGGGTTACACTGGTTGATCCGCCAGTGGGGTCAATGACGACAATTGCCTGCAGGTATATTCAGTTTACAATGTCACAGGTATAGCACCAATATTGCTATATTTCTGCCTAAGAGCTTTTCCCGAAGGTTCCTATTGAGTACATATCCCTAACTGTAATTGTCCACCCAAACATCTGCTATCATTGCTTACATTAAAACCCTGTTTTTTGCAAATTTCCCTCCCCATGGAATCCCCAAGACCCCAACAACATCCCGACCGACCGACCGACCGACCGACCAAGTTTACAATACCCCCGGCTATCCGGCATCACCAACCCAAGCCCCATCTTGGACCCGCAAACCGACAAAAATCACATGATACATCTTCAATTTTGTAATTCAAATATCAGATTTGTCCTGAAGTAGCTCGTCCATTCATATCATAAGCTACATAATAAAGCGCGGCTGAGAGCTGACTATATAGTTACCCTTCTCATGCAAAGAATCGAAAAAAATAAACGTCTGTGGCTCTCCGTAATGAGACAAAAAAAAGAAAAAAGAAACCTCTAATCTCCACAAGAATAAACCCCCCATTAATAACCACAAGAAGTCCTCATCAAGTAAATAAAATCCCCAAGAAGTGAACATGAAGTCTCAACACAGAGACTGACCAATAATAAAAGAAAATGAAGAAACCCGCTAAATGCTCAAACAAACCAACCAACAGAAAATGAAACAAAGCAGAAAAAAATGTCATTCAGGTATCATCAAAGAAACGCACCAAAGGCACTCAAAACCCATGTCTTTCCATTACCCCCCGCTCATTATGCCGTGCCATCCATGGGCATCTCAACGCCACTGTCCCGATTGGGTAATTTGGCATACGGCTTCCGTCTAGGCGCCTCACCCTCCGTCTCCGTCTCCGTGTCCTCTCCATCATCCTCGTCCTCGTCATTCTCTGTCTCCTGGCCGCTTTCTGCGATAGAGGGAGAGATGGCACCGGTACGAGGGTAAAAGACGGGATACTCTCTCTCGCCAGCTTCATCATCGGTCTCAAGGTCCAGAGGATCAAGGACACGACCGCCAACCTTAGTGTCCGGAACATGAACCTGGTACACCAGGGCCTTGCGACCTTCTTTGATAAGCTCCTCAGTCCAGTTGAGACAGCGCTTGAGACTTTGGTTGATCTTTTGGCTGTCGATAAGAAGCTCGCGATGTTTGGAGAGATCGAGTTGTAATCTGCGCTCGTCGCGAGCTTGGCGGCGAAGTTCCTTGTCGTGCTTAGCGTTAGGGGACATATCAGCGTTGGACTCGCTCGAAGAGGAAATGATGGAATCCTCATCTTCGTCCTCTTCCGGCTCCATGTCTTCATCTTCCGACACAACATTATCATCGGTAGTGGTGGAAGCCGTTTGTGGTCTCAGTTCATTGATAGACATGGCGGTGTCATCAGCATCGGTATCTCCCTCCTCGGCCAAATCCGACAAAACACTGGAGTCGGCGCCAGGAGCCTTCAAAGAATTCGCGGCGTTTTGCCGGGACATGCGGCGAAATCGACGAAGCTCAGCTTGCTGCTTGCGCATCTGACGTTCTAAAGTTTTGTTGATAGCCTCTAAAGAAGCATTTCGGATCTCCAGATCTTGAACCTTGCGCTGACTACGAGCATTCAGAACGGTCTCGGTGACAGGCGCAGCATACTCATCACTTTCGGACCCGGACTCAGAGCCAGATTCAGAACCGGACTCGCTAATATCGTCTTCAAAATCATTGAATTCCTCGGCAGACTGCATGATGGAAGCCATGGTTATATGCGGTTGCATAACCGAAGGCGAAGGAATAGTACTAGAGGCATTTGAATAAGGCCATTGGTGCTGCTGGGGGCTTGTGGGTCCCGAACCATGCTCGGATTGTGAAAAGTTTGAACCGGAGCGCACATGTCCCCGACTTTGGTGGGCATCCATACTATTCCGCTGACTGGCAGAGCCATTTCCAGGAGCCATTGGAGGAGGATTAGAGATGGACATTGGGCGGTTCTGAACCGGAGGCTTTAGGGGAGCGCCAACAGTGCTGGAGGCCTTCTTAGGAGACATTGGCCGTTGAGTAGCCACAAAACCCGGTGAGGGCATAACACCTGAAGCCGGTCGTGATCGGGAAGTGTTGGAGACATTTGAACTGGAAGTGGACGAGCGATGGCTGGGCTCAACTTCAGGGGTTCCATTGGCGTAGAAGAATTTGCTGGGCAGATCATCACCAAGTTGTGACGACACCTTGTACAGGAGATTCAACGAGGGGTGCCGTTGTGTGGGAGACTCAACCTGACCGCCATTTGCATATAAGAAGCCCGTCTGCTTCTGGGTTGGAGGAGCTAGTCTGGGAGCACTCGGTAACTTGGCGTTGACATCGGAGGCGTAGAAAAATTTGGCATCAAGATCATCCTTGGGTGTCGTTGGTTGCGGGGGACTGAAAGCCTGGCGTCTAAGGGCGTCGATATCAAAGGAATCGTGAGCCGGATTCGGAGTACCAAGAGGAGTCGTATTGGAGCTATCAACACGATGCTGACGGGGGCCGGATCTCGGGGTAATATTGCTAACTATTTTGGGGGCACTGGTCGGGGGTGGGTAGTCGTGCATGGGCGATGGTTCCCCGGTGGTCAGACTGCCCCTTTTGTGGGCAGCCGGGGTGGCGGACGAAGAAGCGACACGGGTTCCTTTCGGTGGGGCCATTTTGGGCGTCAGGGGGTTATTTGATCGGTGAGAAGTGGTCCCAATGGTCGAGGCGGCCTTGACGACAGGAGGCATTTTGTCAATGGTCGGCGTGGTTGTCAACTTGCGGCTGGACGATGTGGCTGCGATTGGAGTTGTGTTTATGGCTGCTGCAGAGGCGGTCGTCGAGGGCGTAGCTGAGGTACTAGATGTTTTGGACGTCTTTGACGTTTGTGAGGTGCGGGAGATGGCTGACGCAGATGATAGCGATGCGGAGGTTGCAGACAGGGCTGATGTGGTGGTGGCTACAACTGCAGGAACTTGCAACACTGCAGTTGGTGTAAAAGCCGCAGATTTTGGCGTGGCTGGCGCTGCTGGAGTAGCGGGTGTAGTGGATGATGATGCTGCTGCTGGAGTCGTAGAAGCTCGCCTAGTGGTTGTTCGTGAAGCAGAAGAACTAGTGCCGTGCTTTATACTGCTGGAATTTTGTGCATGTTTTTCTGGAGGTGAATTTGGAGAAGAGGGTGGTGACCGGCGGCCCGCTGACGAAGACGGACTAGTAGTGGGCGATTTAGAAGCTGTGGGAACTGAAGCTGTCGAACCACTCCTTTTTGATGATGCTTGTGCTGTTGTTGACTTATCAGTTCGCGATAATGAAGACGAAGAAGAAACACCAAGTGACAATCTTGTCGAGCGAGTTCTCGCAGAAGCTGGCACAGGCCTCAAAATGACAACGCCAGGAACAGCGTCCGGCTCAGTGGCAGTAGCAGAGATGGCAGACCCCGTAGCAGACAGACGACGAGAACCCGACGAAACAACAACAGCAGCAGCAGGTGAACTAGGCGCAGAAACAACCGACGATGAGCTCGAAAAACGGGCCGCTGCAGTCCGTGTCCGTGAAGCAAAAGTGGATGCGCGGGCCAAAGATGCGATGGTCGGCTTGGCGGTCCTCGGGGATAATGATGAAGAAGTCGTGGTGGTTGCAGAGCGGATGATGGAGACTGGAGAGGAGACGGAGCGGGGTGAGATTTTGGCTCCCGCGGGATGTTTGTGCAAAGGTAAGGTTTTTGGTGGGAGGTAGGAGGAGAGGCGGGCGGGATGACGGGTTTGGGTTTGGTCGGTCATGAAGCTTAAATGGAGCTCTGCCCGGGAACCAAGGCAGAAAGAAAATATGAGAGAAATTGGCGGGGGTAGGCTAATTCTGTCGTTTATTGACTTTTTTTTGCTGTGCCTTTGCTGGGAGACGGCAGTGGGAGGAAATAGTCGTTACAGGCGTCGAGGCCCTGTAGTTGGCGTGGAAGGCAAGGGAGTGTGTGCTAAATCCGGAATTGTTCAAGGGGACTGTTCCGCTGGAACCAAGGAAATTTACAGGTTGGAGACTAGTACTGGCGGCATTGTAAATGTGGCGGCCCAGGCGGTGAAGAGCACTGAGCAACTGAGGCTTAGACGGAAATAGCTGAGAGCAAGAAAAAGAAAATAATGTTTCTCAAATGCAGCCTTCTCTAAGAACTTGAGGAATGACGGTTGGAAAATCAAATAAGCCAGAAATTTTTACTCGTAAATGCTAACTGAGGTTTGTTTGTTTGGACGGACTCGGTGATTGGGTCGAGAATCGCTGGGAAGGGAATTCCAGGTAAGGACACTGTGTGCGAGAGAGTGTGTGTAACTTTGAGATGGAGAGCACCAAGTTCACCCGGACAAAACCATGTGTTCCTGGGCCCTCAACTGGAACTTGATGAGATTATAGATTGATAGTCCCTAGATTGTGGGTTGCCCTTCTCTAAAAAATCTTTCGATTAAAATCAAGATCCGGAGCAAGAATAGCGAACCCGCAGCTCAAGATCCACACAAGAAGCAGCAACAAAGACTGATATCAGCGTAATGAATAATCCAATGATGAAGAGAAAAAAAAAGCCAAGAATCTGCAAAAATAAAAGCCCAATCAGACAAAACTTTTACCACGTGAAAATAATCGCCTGACCGCTGAATCCCAAGTCAACTCTACGCAAAGCTCAGGAAAAAAAAATACAATAAGCCCAGCTCAGTCTTTCTTACACCTTCAAAGTACCAAGCAGCTCAACTACACGACACTCACAAGTAATGAGAGATGCGCAAAAGAGAAGATCCCACAACGTATAGACAGATGCAGCTGCGGAGGCTCCTTGTCTGTCTTTCTGTCTATCTATCTCTCTCTCCGTTCTCAAGCGCGCTGATGTGTCTGTATGTATCTGTATGTGGGCGCTCTGGCGGTTCGTCAAGCAACAAGTAGTGGGATTGCAAGTTGCATATGCGTTGCAGTTGTGAGCCAAGAAGGCGTGCTGCAGGGCAGATCAAGGTGGTCGGAGGAAGAGGCAGGATTGTTGAGAGGAGAGATGGAGAAGAACTTTGAAAGAGGAAGTACCGGTGGTGGTGAGGTGGGATATTGAGGTGGCGGGTAAAAGAATTCACTCGTTATGGGCTCGGGAATGAGGAGGGGGGGTAGGCGGGCAGGAGAGAGACTGCCTAGAGTGGAAGTGCGAGGCGATGAATGAGTCGAGATGGTTGAGATTGTCGATGTGAGAATAAAACATTAAAGTAAGTATGTAAGAAATTAAGTAATGAGTAAACGAATAAATACTGACGAAAGTGTGTGGCAGATAACTCTAAATGTTCAATGCCACGATAGTGCAAAAACACAACTAAAACTTGACCAAGAGAAATAGTACAGCAGCCCGAATCTCCCTCCAAAACCGGACACAACCCGCCTTTATTACCTTCCCCCAATACATAATTCCAATAATTCCCCATCCCAAGTCAAGTATCACGGCGCGACCGCCAAGCATCCCCCCTCCCCGGCCTGTCCGCCCTTGTCCTGACTGGCATGAACAGCACCCTGCTCGCTTCATAATCAATCAAACCACTCCCCTCACCCGATTTTCCCTTTTCATCTCCGAGAATGACCAACATTAGATATAGAGAGAAGATACTCGTTACTAGTAGACAAGACTCCATTATTTTGACCCCTCAGGATACATGCCGTAGCTTGATGTTTCGCTTCGAATGAGATAGAGTCGATGCTTGTGGCTGACGATTTGACACTTGGGCCCAATAATAAGGCATGGGTCCGATGGTTAGATGGATTTTCCATCCATGAAAATATTTACACGGCAAAACTAGGACTAACAACAGATATTAGTGATAGTGGCAAGTCACCATCAACACATGTTGTCATCATGGATCAACTCTGGTGTTACGACAGTGAATTTAGGAAGGTACCGTTTGTGGGGAATTTGGGTAATTGCCTATTGCTGTAACGGAAGAGGAAAAGTAAGTTCAGTCATGTGACCGCCAGGAACAACCCAGTAGAGCACCACTAATTGTTAGACAATGGCATCATGTTGCGCATTTGTTGAATAAAAGACTCTGTAGTTTGTCTCGCGAACCACTGCTCCCCATTTATTCATCGCCTTACCAAAATCAACCATGTATATACTGCGATAGATCCCACATCCATAATCTGCACTGAGTCGTCTCCAGTCGCCTCACTGCAACAATCCCGTATCCATCAAGTCAACAGCAAGTGCCATCGATTGCCCAGTTTGAGTCTTAGAGTTTGTCTCCGTCCCCGTAAATGTCCACACTATAGTATCATCATCCTGCATAAAGAAATCTCAAATAGTCATCAGTCATGCCATTGCCCAACCCGATTGCCCAGGACTTCCCATCGCTCCAAAGGTCATGATACACAACCAATGAGTAAGTGGTGTGACATTTTCCTACGCAAGTTGGCCCCGTGGGATGGCACCTATGTGTGCGAGTTTGACCTTGTCCGGGGGTGAGGGGAGGGGACAACCTTTCGCTATAAGCTACATCGACAAATATTATTTCTACATGTCTTGACCTCATGTCTGGCGAGACGGACCATGGAACAACGACTATTGATAGCCTTTACTGGTAAATAAAGAATATCTATATAGATAATAATATTGAGGCAAAAAACCAATCTGATATGGGGGTTCGCCCTTTAATCTTTACGAAGGGGGGCCCCCGTGTTGCTGTTACCGGGATTATTTGTGCTCCCCGTCTCAAATTTCCATCACGATGGATCCATGGCCTTGTTCTTGTTGACTTGTTGGCCTCGGTGAGTTGGATCAACAATTAGAGAAATAGTATTCAATTCTCAACCCCCAAGCAGTCGTCATCATCGCCACTACTTTTCGGCTTCGGCATCTGAAAACTTCAATCCATGATAGTGACCATGAAGCCCTTGCCAATGACGAGCTATAGCAGAGGCCAGGTATTGTTCTACTCTGAAAAATCCATCTCAAAGAAAAGAAAAAGCAAAGACAACCTGCAAGTGGGCTCAGTTCTCCGCAAATTGGAAATTGGGGTCTGTCCATAGCGTCACATGCACTCTGCTTCTAGAATATCTATAATGTGTGCATTATGGCCACCCGAGTTCATGCCATTATACAGCATGACTGGGTTTGTGGTGGTTCTGCCATGCCAGTCATCCATTGACTTTTTTTCTTCTCCCACTATTGTTGAGATGCCGATTAGATAAGTATATCATGATGTTTATTTACATACATTCCTACAGTCCCCGGGAATTAACAATATGCAACTACATTTATATATAAACAATTCAGACAATTGGCATGTGAAGTGCGGGTTACCAAAGGGAGACAACCCCAGTTGTACAGGTTAGGGTGATCAAAGGGGGTCACTATCAGATCGGAAGAAAATTGCCAAGTTTGCCTGCAGCCAAGTTTGTCTCCCCGATGTCCGCAATTGCGAAGCCGATCCCGACGTTCAGCGTGACTCCGCCACCATTAATCTGGCCTGCCGTTATCAAACAACCAGAACCAAGGGTTACACAATATTCATTTCATGGCCTCGTTTAATAAGGTTAAATGAACAAAACTGTCAACACTAGGGTTAACACAACACCTTAGGGTCTTTTCTCACAATTTAATTGAATTGCTTGCTGACAAAACAGTTATCTCGCAGCTCATGCACTCACGCTCATTCTCATTCAACCTATTGTGATCCTCCTTTCCAAATCACGTGCCATCCATTGGCTAACCAAACGGAATCCCTTCATTTACATTCTCCGGTGCCAATCACACAATAATACCCATCAGCAATAGCAGTAATGGGCTACGTCGGCATCTCGCTGATACTGGCTACGGCAGTCGTCATTCTAGTCCACCCCGATTTCCGCCGGCAATTCCTAGGCCTCTTCCGGCCCAACAGGTCCCTCCCTGGCGTTTCGAAGAAAGCCACCCTAAAGCCAAAGGCCCCCGATGGCCCCAGGACGAAAGAAAAGGGGAACAAGGCGGGTGTGCCGGATGACAAAAGCAAGGTGGCTTCGCCGGATAATACCCCGGCGCTCGAAGTCGACTCCGACAACCAGTCAACGCCAAAGGCAACACCCGCCCACCCTTCCATTACCATCCCCGCCTTCACCCTTGACGGCCCCCTCAATTCTCACCCTGTCACTCCGTCCTTCCCCCCTCAACCGCCCGTTCCCTCCACGATGGCCCCTCCGCCGCGACCGCCGCCATCATCATCCCGCCAATCGCCTCTCCGTTCTACTCACCGATTGTCATCCTCCCTAATGTCCCCACCTTCCGCAGCACCCGCCCCCCCACGACC
>JABFIG010000209.1:0-38825 GCA_017139545.1 Ambrosiella cleistominuta | reverse complement strand
GGGGGTGTATCTGAGTGACCTAGGCGTGTGCGAGATAAAAAGACGATCACACGCAACTTTCAACGTACAGATGCAGTGGGCTTCGAAAATTGAGCGAACCAAAAACGTGACAGCAAGGAAAACAGCAGATGAGGAGCAATTTTCAAATGGATGTTAGAGGCGTCTTCACCATAGTATCTTCTCAATGCTGAAAATTCGGTAGATATGTCGGCACAATCCGAAATCGTCAAATTGGAAAAAGTGGTATATAGATAATATAAAAGGTTGTGTGTGAAGCACGCGAGTGCAGATGGCTAGAAATTGTTGCAGGGTGATGAGACAACTCTGTGTGAAGGAAGAAGAAAACAACTGGCTCAAAGCTCTGTATACAGCAAATATAAAAAAAATAAGACTGAGAGATTGATAATGAGGGGTGAAGATGAAGAAAAAAATATGGGAAATCTCCAAGAAAGAGAAGGCAACAGCGCCGGGTGGCAAGTTACTAAGGGTTGTCACTTGTTATGGAAAGAGCGGGCCGGCCTAGTCAATTACTTCCAGAATCCAGCAGCCCATTTTCCAGAGAAGGTACGATGGAGATTTGGTTTTTAGTGGGGCCAACATACAGCGCATGAAGCAAATGGGCAAGAGATTACTTGCTCATGTGATCTATTCCGACCAAGATCAAGCATTGCGACTACGAGCTTTCACTTTAGCTGATAGTAAAAACAAATTTTTTGTTAGTTTATATCTACATGTACGTCAATTTTATTAATAGTGACACATCCGATCATAAATACTAGACTACTCTTTTGTTCTTAGGTGCGGGCGTGGACAACGACCAAAAAAAGTCTTTCGTTCTTGAAGAAACATGACTGGCTCAAAAAGGAAGTCACAATCACCAATCAAGTCGACACCAACCTGCATATATCTACATACAAAAAAAATCTATAAATTATGGGGTCGCCCCCATCTCTGTGGGCAACCAACACCAGATGAAGGCATTTCGGTAGGCATGCGATTCTAAACATATAGGATACCTTATCCAACTTATCGATAGTCCTACTGTGATCAAAACTCCGATTCCAGACACATATTTAGCGCGTCATGGTCAGTTATATGCTCTCCCCCGCAAAATTCAGGAATCATGAATGTGTCGTGTCGCACTTGACGCTGGTCAATACCCGATTACCCAGTGTCACGTTCAATATGTCAGTCTGTCCATCCCTATTACCATCCCTTCCAGTCAGGTTTCCTAGTTAAAATCGCCCAAGACAATCCTGATTGTTTGATTGTCCTCACATGCTACCACCTTGTCAACACTACCAAGATCTCAACAGACGATGAACATGTAACATATTTATTTATTTTTTACAATGCACGAGCATGTCCTCCAAAGCAAAGCGAGATTTAAACACCAAACGACTTCTGAGAGAATTCATTGCATTGCTTACTGAATACCTGTAAAGGTGCTTTTTTCTTTGTTCTGACCCCTCCTCTCTACAATCATGTATGTGCGTGCATTCTAACCGGAATCGATTTTTGGGTCTAGAGTTGAATCCGCACGCAAATTCAGGTAGGTACACATCTATGAAAGAGCAAATGGTCCTGCTGGTAACAGTAGTAATGTACATCTTTGCCAAAGTTTGTGGAGGCATTGTGTCGCCATTTATGTCCCTCCATATGAAGTTGCGATTGACAATTATACCAGTTCTATCAATATCACTATATTTCTATACATTCTATAGGTGAGTTGTATTTTTAATGCGTGGATGGCTGATTAAATAGACTCCGGAAACAAAACCCAGGCTAAGCCAAACCTCGGAAACCCCAACCATTGATTCCCGACACCACCACAGAAACATTTTTCATCTACGCACAGGGCAACGTGATGTGACATGTCCTCGACAGAAGCAACAAGTTCCATAGCTGCTCGTGTTTTTTTTTGAGGGCAGTCAATTCTACACATGGTCAGGTATAGATATAAATCTGTCCAGCAATGGTTCTCCTGGGACATTATTTTGTTAGCGTCATCTTGTTTGATTTCGCTCTCTATCAAGTCTCTTCCCTTGGCATCGAGAAGTCCAATGGTTTCAAAAACTTAATGGAAAACTAATAACAACTTCTGTGTCATTCAATGGAAAGAAACCCTTCAACGCTAATAATATCTGCACTCACAAATTCTGTCGTTATTGACCTTTCTCCGTCACTCTGTTCAATCAGCTCCGAATCGTACTCTTTCAAAAATGGCCTACTCTTTCTACATGCTCTAGAAACTCTAATACTATTGATTTTTTTGAGGTTCATTGTGTCTCATTTTTCTTAAGCTTCTCCATTTTATCTATTTTACAGTTTCTCGATTGCCATTTTGGGGCTAGGGTCAGTGTTCGTTCCTGTGCTTTCTTGTTTGGAATTCATTCCCATCCTGGAAGGAAATGACACCGACCGGCGGGAAAGATTTGGGATCACCGCCCAGAAACTAACCATAACACAAATACCATCACAATGCTACCGCAAGAGAAAACAGGGAAAAAGTAAAGGGAATGGACTATAATCCATCAACCTGATTCAAAACAACTGATTTTTAATATGTGTATTATTTTGTGTTTTCACAGTCTTATTGACGACTGACTATTTTTGTTGTTTATTCATCTTATCTTCTGTACCGTCTTTTTTCAACTTATCCCGTAACAAAAAAACATATGTCGAGACAACGTCTGTGGCCGTTCCATTTCTGGTAGGAAGCGGCTGAGGCGAAATATCGGCATGTCACTTGTCCCTTCCATGTCCATCCAATTGAAACGAAAGCAAGGAACCTGGAAACAGGTGACTTCACCTCTCGCCTTCAATTATTCTTTTGTGTGCGCAAAGATAAAGAAACAATCAGAATTTTGTGATGCAGATATGGAAATTATGTAGAGAGATTATTAATTATATGAGCTCAATTATCAATTATTCAATCTGCCTTCTTGTTTTCTATATATATATATTTTTTTCTTTGATGGCAGTAGGTCTCGTCACGCACACACAGACCTTGATTCCCCAAATCCAATCGCCTCTCCCTCCCCCATGCAAATCTCCACCCCAGCCAACCCGACCAAAATCAAACTACAGATTCCATCCGTCTTTAGCAAAGAAGGAAAAAAAAAGCCAACGACATCTCCAGATCGCCCTCAGGTCTATCGGCCGATGCGATGATACAACAACCATCAAATATGCATTGAAAATCAGATAAACACGTTCGTAATTTTTTGAGGAATTTGACAATATTTTTGGTACCGCTGTTTTTCTTTCTAATGTAGAGAATGGAGATGACATGTCGCTGAAAATCTGAGATTTGAGGTCAACGGCACCATGGCACCAACCACAAGAAAAGCAGATATTCACCCACCGCCCACAATCTTGACAGAAATATCGCACCTCAATATTTACAAATAGTCTTCATTCTATTGTGTGTGCAGAATAAATATTTCTCGATCCCTCTCGGTCGGGTTCTTGCTCAAAAGTCCACATCCCGCGAAACTAATTCCCCTCGCTCATTATCCCCGCATCTCCTCATTATCCCGTTACCATTAATAGAACCGGCGAGAACAACAACTTAAAAGATCACGCATTCAGCTCTTGCCATTCCTATTCCAGATTTATCATCAGATATATAAAACCTTATGGAGCCGTTTTTCCCACTTGTCTTGAGGCTTATCAGTAAGGACAATTAACATTTGGCTCAGGTCGATGACGTGAGGAAGAGTTGGGATATGTCAAAGGGTGCATGTCTTTTTTTTTTGTGTTGCATTACAGTTCATTCAATAAGACACATTGTCATGATGGGCCAAGCTTCATATAAGAACCATTTATATATTAGGGTTCTGGAGTGAACAAGACTGACATGAAAGAATATAATATAATCAATATAGTCAGTTCTTCAGAATACGCTGCTCTGAATATACCAAGACACTATTACTTCATTCTAACGTTTCTTTCCAAGTCGTTGCATTTTCGGAGACATGTCGTCCCTCAGTGACACAACGACCCAGCTGCATCTTCCCCCACCCTAGAGCCTGGACTCGTGGCAATTAAGCCACTAAGGCCTTAGTATTTTTTTTCCTCTTTTTTTTATATTCCCCTCACACATCAAGCTCCACCACACCACGCGCCATCTCATTAACCTTGTGTAAGCTTCTTCCGTCAATTAATCCGGCGCTAATCGGTCGCGGCCACCGCACTTTTGACCATCTGCATCGAAAAATATGTAGATGAGTTTCTAGTGCCATGAAATTAATTTTGATATCAGTTTAGTCAGTCCGCTCATATAAAATAAATATCGCGATGGCGGAACAATGCAATTGATGTGGGAGTTGTGGTGGATGTATCCACTACATTTCCGACCAGCCAACCTCGTATAGCCAGCTGTGTACCCGTGACTTGCAGCTATACATTAAGTTAATCATCATTACATCTCCACTATAAGATTTGGCCCCACTGAATTCTGCATTCATCTGTGGGCTTTCTTCTCCATTTAGGGTCAACAAAGTCGAGGCTTGATAGAAAGACACCACTAGTCGGCTAGCTAGGTATTCTGTCAGCTCAGTGCAAACAGAAAAAAAAAGGTTCCTTCTGATGATAGCAGCTTTACCGAATATCATTAGTGAGGTGAAATAAATGAGAGTGGATGGGTTAGCTGGCGTGTTGGTCGGCTGGTATGATGCAGGTTGGGAGGATATGTAGGGTGTAGACACAACACAATATCCCACCCATGACTGTACCCACCCTTGACTTCACTTCACTGCAACCTTTTCAACGACCACCCATTCGCCATCAACAGTCGATTACTGAATTATTACAAAAAGTATAATTATTGTAATATCTCAAAGTATACATAACAAAAAAAAATATGAAAATAAATGATTTCAATACATCGCATATATATATATATATATATATTGAAGCCACCGAGGAAAACGCATGCTACATGCTGCGGTCACTTCGCTGCGCAGGTACCTGCAGAACCGCAAAGCCAGGAACAAGCTCGATGACTTCTGTACCCCATGGCCACCCACAAAAATGGCACAACACAACGACGGCCGTTCCAAGACCCTTGCGAACTCTTCTCTTCTGCTCCCAATCAACGAACCTATCCGCACTCAATCATCAATATGCCCGTCATGCCATTTTCCTACCCATTTGTATCGTACATATTTATCTCACCAACGGCCAAAATTATAAATAATTTGACCCAAGGTACTCACATATCGTACCGAACCTTCACTCATTTCTCGATTTCCTCACCCGCCAGCACTTTTCTATATCTTGCGGCCCTCTGATTGGTTGGGTAAACCCTGGCCTTGCGGGATCCCTCCAGCTCACCAACAGCGATCCCACATAAATGAGCACAGATTTATTTTAGACTGCCAGACGAGGTGAGCTGCCAAAAACGATGACACAAAGAAGGACACGGGAAAAAGAAAGAAAAAAAAATTAAGTGGGTAATTTTCTATAAAAATTTGTCGGCCGATATGTTGAGAGGTTTGAGGACGCTATGGCTGGAAATTTTCACTACGGTCGGGTTTCTGAGATTTACGGTTTCTACGTGATATAATGCATCATTTTTATAAAGTAGGCTCAGGCGAATCGATTAGTATAAATTTTCTGTCTGTTGATAGGTTTTTGAGATGATGCAGATGTATCCCGAGAAAGGTAGTCGTTGAATATTGTAACCCTAAGGTACGTGACTTGATATGAGCGACTATACGTCATTCTCAGAAAATGTTTATCAATTCTATTGAGGCAATGCAAAAAAATTAAATTCATATTAATTAACCTCACAAAACCAATGCCGCTTACAAATTCACTACTCCAGATCCTCTCTAATTTTTAAGTTTTGTCATGATTTCTTCACTGTTGTGCTGTTCATCATTTGATCTTCTATCGAGATCTCGGTTGGTCTCCCACCCCCATCAAACCGATACAAGTCTAACCTTGACGACTGTAACCTGACTTTCCCCAAACCCAGCCCAATACACCAGGAAAAATAAAAGTAATTACAATAAACCCTAACCCTTATAACAAATACTATAAGGTGGAGATAAGGTAACTCAGTTACGTATCTACACATGTGCATCCTCAGCATTTATGCATGTGGAGTTTTCCAAAGACCGGATGTGTTCTAGCATCGGGGGTTTATTTTGCTGCTAAACTTCAAATCACATCCTTCTCAAAGACGGACAGGGAGAAAAAGCAAGAGACATCCGTATTGCCTGCATTCCCTTCCATGCCCCTGAACCTGGAATGAATGTCTCAGGAAGACTCAAGGTTGGGTCGCAGAAATTTGAAGGGAATTGTTTGTTCAAAGAGTCAGCAACAAAAAGAAGATGCTGAGTTTGGTTAACGGATACATCTCTTTATTATTTGGCTGTAGAACAGGTCGGCTAAAACCCGATAGTGACATGTATCCAAAGGCTAAAGAACGACAAGACCAGACGACACGATATTGGCCTCTATGACGATCACCACATCCATCTATGGTTCACAAAGCATGAAGGACCCTGCTACATGCATCCACTGCTGCATCCACTGATTCTCAACATATAGACCTCTCGGGTTGTTGCTCTCTGCATCTCCTGTAAGTCCAATAAGACAGAACGAGACAAAGTCCCCCCAAGAAGGTGACTCAGTTACTATCCTTAATAGGGCTCAAGTAAGTGTGTGTAAATATGTACAAGTGACTCAATGGTGTAATGCATTCACGCCACATGAAAGTGCACGTATCAGTGGCATACAGCATCATAGTGTCGGGTGAGATGGTTGGGACGAAATGTCGAGTATTGGATTTGCAGGCTTGATAATGATGATACGGATAATGCTGGATTGAAGTACTCTGATTTCATTTATCAAGTCTTGTTTCAAGGTTTTGATAGATTATCTGATTGATCAGAGCAATTATTGCTGCCATGTGCCGGCTGCCGTGTCATTTTCCAAGAACCGAATCAAACCTGCTCGCCCGCCGCTATGTCAACCTCCCACAAAGTCCAGTCCCATGCATCGGGATGGCACATCTGACCACTCTGCACTATTCCAAGTAAATAGTATTATCACGAACTGAAATAAAAACGACATCAGACCTCAATCTTGATAACATCAACTCCTCATGATATAACAGAGACAAAAAACCCATTGGTATCTCATCACCATCGTCATCTTACCTTATGTGACTTCTCGATATCTACAATTTCCTCTCGAGTGCCACTTCACGCACGCTTGTCTAGTCCCATCCAATGAATCCTCCACATTCCTTCGCGCTTGTGCTTAATCTCCAGTACAAGGTCCATTCTCATTATTCACGTCGCTGTCATGAGGGCGAGGCGAGCAAATCTGCAGCAATAGGCTCGACTGACTGTTATAATCTTAATCAAGAATATGATTCAGAACTGGCGAATAACATAATCCCGAGATGGGTTCGTCATGAAGCGAGAAAAAAACATTTCCCTACAATTTACTTGGTATGGGGAACTGGGGTTTTCGGACATCGCAATTCCCGGTGCAGTGATCCTGATGACAAAGTGTGCGGAGTTGATATGCTTCTGTTTGTGGCACATGGCGGGGATATGGGGATTTACTTGGTGTGGGTAGTCATGAAGAAGGCAGTAGATCATGTTATATGTAGATGTTGTAATGATCGCATCTAGAGTGACGGTTGGAATCACGGTCGGCGGAGTCGGTGATGGGAGATAGGGTAGAATATGTTTGGGATAGATAGAGGCCCCGATGTTTTTGAACTTTTTATATTGTCAATTTAGTAATTTTGAATATGCTGGATTTGACACCAAGAAAGTTATACTTTGCTTTTTCTACTCTTTTTTGCTTAAGATGGTATTTTCCGATGTTGAATCTGAGATCTTGATACAACATTTGCCTCCCGAAATCAATTCTACCACCAAAATCTTGACGCCAAATACGTCACGTAAATCTCTAGAAACCCTACCAAAAATTACAACCAACAAAATCTCCTTTTTTCCCTCTAAATATTGATATCAAAAAGCCTACCCGCTCACATAATAAACCATAAAGATATCGCCATTTAAACATGACATATTTCCCAGCAATCGATGAAGTGACGTGCTACCAACCCTCCACCCAGCCAACCCAACCTAACCCGGTTCGTTCGTCCCTCTCCAACCAAACCTAGACTAACGCAACGGGTGTGGGCGGCAAACCGACGGGCGTACCCCCCTCCCATGAGTCGCCCATGAGAAAAAATTGTCAGAATCTTATTTTATTTTTTCATCGCATTCATGAGAGAAATAAAGTCAATAACAATTCTCTGTGATCTTCGTCTTTCATTATTTGGGCCATGATAGTGATGCATGGTGGGACAACACCTCGTCTGGCATTTTTCTCTGCAGATGGAAGAACTAAACAGGAATTAAACAGTAAATGCGGGAATATATAAATTAATCAATTATACATAAATAAACAACCGATGGAATTATTGAAAGAAATCTTTGCA
Source organism: Ambrosiella cleistominuta (assembly GCA_017139545.1). Lineage (NCBI taxonomy): Eukaryota > Fungi > Ascomycota > Sordariomycetes > Microascales > Ceratocystidaceae > Ambrosiella > Ambrosiella cleistominuta. The sequence goes on along the minus strand of JABFIG010000209.1, from coordinate 30,346 downwards.
TATCAGGATCAGATGTAGAGTGATATTTCCCCTTTGGGGTTTTTTTGGCGACGACGGGGGTTAGGGTCTACAGCGAGTTGATGACACCAAGATAGAAGGACATGGGGAGTGAGATGGGTGGCGAATGATCAAGAAAGAAGAAACATCGGTAGTGTCAGGTTTGAACCTGATCACATATATAGTCAACTAAAGACCTTGTGGATTGAAGACATGTTGATGCATTGAAAACAAGAAAAAAAAAATCATAAACAGTTAGCTCTTCTGTGGTTTCTCAAATGGCATTGGTTACGCCAATGTTCCCCTGGCTAGCCCGTCTCGTACACTCAGACCACCCACCCATCTGCAGATTTACAGCCCGCTGGGTAAAGGTCCGTCAATCCGAGGTTTTATTGTTTAGTCAATGGTGAAATGACAAGCAGAACCCAATAGGATGATGCTCCTCGGTATTGTTTTTTCTTCAGATATGCTATATACGGGCACACATAGGAAAAAAAGGGACGAAAAGTGCAGATAAGCCTAGTGAAATGATGCGAATGCTTATATTCCATAGGATAACGAAGCTTTGATTTCCCTTTTGTGAAAAGAGAAGCGATATTGAAGCTTGTGGCTCTGCGATGAATTTGATTATCAGTCGTCCACACCTCTACTGCCCTGGCATTCCTAAAGGGACAAAATCCTTTACCACCACAGCAAACAAAATATAACCCAATCCTAGAGCCTACAGCATGACTCAAACTTACTCTACCAAACTGAAGACCGAGTAAAAACTAGTGATATTCTTTGCTTCTATGAATATGTATTTATATACATTCCCTTATCTTTCTTACTACAGGCGACTCTGACAACCTTTGATGTTGCTCTTGTTGTGCGGGTTTCCGCGCTGTAATGGTTGGAGAGAAGAACAGATAGAGGCAATGAGACATAAGCGGAGGTGCAGGTGGTCGGTTTGATGATGAGGGAGATCATACACCAGTAGTGGAGGTTTGGCTATGAGTTTTTTTTTTGAAAGTAGAATCAGAATGTATGCCATATAATAACGTGTTGGAATCATCAAAGTGAAGCTCGATAATTATATATCGGTAGAGAAGACCTGATGTATCCTTCGGGGACTTTAATCCAAAAGACCTTATAATTTCGCGTTGCACGCGATTTATCACAGCCAATTTATATGGAAGCCTTCGGGTGACCGGGCGCAAACGCCGAGAAAGAGATGACACTCTACATCTTTGGTCAAGGTGGAAGATTGGGCCGTTAACCTACAGTGTACTTTGGCAATGAAGATTGCAGCATACGCACCGGAGAAATTGACAAGGTTATCACTTCGTGTCTCCTGTATGTTGATGATCTTGGAAGGGTCCTGCCATGCAGGCTTTTACGGTTGAGACATCTACTTCACAAGAAATAGAAACAGACAGTCTATTGACACACATACATACCCACACGTTCTTAGTGATCTCGTCTAATATGGAAACGTCGAGTGAATGAGATGTTATTTTGATGGTACATGAGTGTCCGTTTCCTGATCATCGGATTATTATCAGTGGTCTTGTTGATAAATCTTTGTTATAGAGGCTCATTGGCATATATAAACAGAAACGCGGAGGGGGAAACCATGTCCGGATTTTTGAGGCTCATATCGAGATATATCGATGATGCATAAAGGTGATCGCCAGGCTGTATTGTTACTGTCTTCATCTTTTGTGGAATCACTTTTACGAATCTTCTAAGCCATAACTCCATGTTCAGATTACAGTTCTTCATTCCATTGTCGGTTCCCCAATTACATGACGAATCATATATATTCTAAATCTTACAATTATACCACTAACCAAATTAGGTTCCCTGCAATTTGTTCCCATCTTTGAACTCTTCCCCAAGCTTTCTTGATGCCAAGTCGTGTTCTTCTCGCTTCTCTCTCTACCTAATCCACATTCTCATTAAACTAGCGGTGTGTGCAACGCAAAGCGCTGCCACCGAACCTCCAATCGTAATCCTTCCACTAGCTGCCAACACCATTGTCAGACCGCCTAGGACATGTGCAGTACGACCACTTACCTTGTTATAAGCCGATATGAGAAAAAAAGAAGGAAAAGAAGGAAAAAAAAAAAAAGGACCCAGCCGGGGATAAGACCCCAATGCAAAGGAAAAATGCAATGAATGATGACCAAAGTGGGGTTTCCAGGGACGAGTCTAAAATAAGTCGACTGACCCAGGGCTGCCTCGCTGGGGTACCTCAGAAGAAGTCGTTGGGGGGAGGGATTCTGTGTTTCATTTTTGGCGGTTGGGATGGCGATGGTGGATGCGGGCCGCTGTAGGGGGAATCAATCGCCTGGCTATATGTTGCTACAGATTGGTATTGGTATCATTTTTTTGGTCATTTTTCTAATTAACTGTCTACTTGGAGTGGGTTTCGTCTCTTTGGGTGAGATACAAAAATATATAAAAAAAGAAAAAAAGAAAAAGGGCTAAAAGTGGATGCGCCGGTGTGATTAGGCGTGTAGTTGACCAAAACAGGGAATGTATAAAAAGTGGGGACATATGCCAGGGTTCTTTCGGTACGTAAGCTCCTACTGTTTGACAGTGATGATTGATGGTGACCTTAGTGTTGTCGATCGTGAATCGTGATGAAGTCAAGAGGTATTCGGACTTCATCATAATATATGCTAAATTTCTCTTTTTTGACATCTTGATAATTTGTTGATTGTTTTTGTGATCTGTGTGGACTGGTTGCCAAATTTTATTTTGCTGAACTTATCTGGGTTGCCTTGGCTTTGGCTATGTAATTTACGCGGTGATTCTTGCTGCATTATCACTATTGACATCTCAAAGAATCAACTTCTTCAAGACAAAAATTTACATTTATAAGTTTGACCCCTATTCTCTTTGGTCTGGCAACCAATGGTCCACAATCAAAATGGCGTCAATCGCCATCTTTTCCACACCACCTCAGTGGACGCCGCCCGCAAAGCCCCTCTCACCACTACCGCCCCCAAACCTAACACTCACCAACGAAACCCAAATTTCATCACCACGTTCCAGCAACCACCGATCGGTGGCACCAAAAGATCACTTACTGATGCTTTCACCCCCGATATCTCGGGGTACTCCGCTGACAAGGAGAATGTGAAACGGCCCTCTCCTTCCCCGATCTCACGAACACCGTCACTATCATTACCATTCCATTCAAATAAGAAGCAGAATCGTCTGCAGCCAAGTGAGATTACCATATTACGATATGATGATGATCTGGGTGATGAAGCACCGGGTGTCATGGGGGAAGGGAAGAGTGAGTATTCGCAACGGAGGTTGATGGCGGCGACACCGACTGAAATCATCGATCCGATGCTGTCATTGGGACATCCGGCATTTGGTCTGCCAGAAGTACTGGTGAACAAGTTCAAGGAATTGGGGGTCAAATGTATATATCCGTGGCAGCGGAATTGTCTGTTGGCTCCGAATGTCTTGACGGGAGAAAAGAACCTCATATATAGTGCACCTACTGGTGGCGGAAAGTCACTGGTTGCCGAAGGTAAATTGCCTTTCTTAAATATTTTATGTGACAAGTCATTAGACTGACCATGCAATTGTAGTATTGATGTTTAGAGGGGTCCTTGAGGAACCAAGAGCGAAGGCCATTCTGGTCTTGCCATATATTTCTTTGGTTATGGAGAAGACGAGATGGCTTCGGAACCTTGTTGAAGGACTCAAAAGACCAGGCTCCAAGCAGACAGAGGAACAGAAGCTACGAAATCCGTGGCGGGAAAGAGCAGATGCAGATGCTGTCAGAGTCGTGGGCTTTCATGGAGGCAGCAAGTTGAAGGCTACTTGGAACGACTTTGAGATTGCCGTTTGTACTATTGAAAAGGTACGGGCCTTTCCGCAAGAGATTATAACTGGGCGACAAACTAACAGACGACCATAGGCAAACTCCATGATTAATACTGCTATAGAAGAGAGCGTGGTTTCCAACCTCAAGACTGTCGTCCTGGATGAAATTCACATGATTGATGATGGCCACAGAGGATACCTTATGGAGCTTCTTACTTCCAAGTTACTGGCAATCGCCCAACCCGTCCAAATTATCGGGATGAGCGCAACAATTTCTGTAAGTTTCGGACATACTCGTACTTTGAATGAAACTAACTCCTACAGAACATCGAACTCCTCGGCCGCTGGATTGACGGCCATACCTACGCTACAAAATATCGCCCTGTACCCATCGACGAGCATCTCGTCTATGACAGCAAAATCTACCCTGCCGCCAACACCTTCAGCCTCCTGTCAACTGCCCACAAACTCCACGTTGGTCCCTCTGGCCACGAGGAAGAGAAAGCTTGCGCTATCCGTGCCATTCGCCCCTCCATCTACAAAGAGTTTCAGGATCCCGTTTTGAACGCTGTGGTGGCTTTGGCGTGTGAGACAGCAAATGCAGGATTTGGGTGCTTGGTGTTTTCAAGCAGTAGGTCCGGATGTGAGACGGTGGCGAAGTGGATCAGTAGAGCGTTGCCGGATGCGAATGATTTGCCGTTGAAGGTATTGGAGTCGAGGTTAGATTTGATTGAGGAGTTAGGGAGTTTGTCGACCGGGTTAGATCACGTGTTGGGAGAAACAATCCCTTATGGGGTGGGGTTTCATCATGCGGGTATGACAACTGAAGAAAGAGATCTGATTGCTACGGCGTATGACAATGGTGTTCTCAAGGTCTGTGTTGCAACGTGCAGTCTTGCGGCCGGTATCAATTTGTAAGTTCCAGACCCACAAAGATCTATCAGGTTCAACAATGAACTAACCATCACCTGTATATAGGCCAGCAAGACGAGTAATTCTCCACAATGCTCGTATGGGCCGTGACTTTGTTGGTCCCTCTATGCTACGGCAGATGAGAGGACGAGCAGGTAGAAAAGGCAAAGACGAAGTAGGCGAAACATATCTTTGTTGCAGAGAGGCTGAACTGGAGCACGTAGTCGATCTTATGCACGCAGATTTACCGGCCATCTCGAGCTCTTTAAATACTGACGAGAGAAGAATCCAAAGGTAAGAACAAAGGTCACTCATGGACTATCATTACTAACACATCTTAGAGCACTACTGGAAGCTATATCTATCCGACTGGTGGCAACTTTCGACTCAATATACGAATACTTTTCCAAGACTCTTCTCTACACCACCAACCCAGACACAGACATTGGCAAATTAACCCAAAAATGCATTGATGAACTGATACGCCTCGAAGTTGTAAAGTACAACACTGAGCATGACGAGTACCATGCTACCCAACTTGGAAAAGCCATTGTCGCCTCTTCCTTCGACCCCGAGGACGGTCTCTTTATCCACCGAGAGCTCCAAAGGGCTCTTCGTTCCTTTGTTATGGACAGTGATCTACATGTGCTATACAACTTTACCCCTGTAAATGTGGCCAAAGTCATCATCAACTGGCAGATCTTCACGAACGAAGCCGAGAAGCTGGACGAAAGTGGCCTCCGCGTCATGGAAGCCGTCGGTATCAAGATGTTCCACATCATCCAGTTGTCCAAAGGTGCTATCCTCCGCGAGGAGACCGATGAAGAGAAGGAAGCAGCGCGGATATTCAAGCGGTTCTATCTAGCTTTTCAGTTGAGGGATCTCTGTTGTGAGGTGCCGGTGCATGTGGTGGCGAGGAAGTATGATATGCCGAGAGGGATGGTGCAGACTTTGGCGCAGACGAGTCAGGGGTTTGCGGCAGGTACGGTCAAGTTCTGTGATATTATGGGCTGGGGGTGAGTATACATGGCTACTTGGTACGGACAAAGTGACGGGGTGTTTGCTGACACGAACTCTAGAGCTTTGGGAGCTGTTCTTGATCACTTCACTGATCGTCTGAAGGCAGGGGCTAGAGATGATTTGTTGGAACTGGCAAAGATTACTTTTGTTAAAAGTCGCACAGCGTAAGTGGGTGACGATACCAGATAATGCAGTTATGGCTAACCGACATGTTTCTACAGTCGTATATTTTGGGAGAATGGATTCAAAACTGTTGCTTCTGTCGCCAATGCCAGTCCTATGGAGCTGATTCCGGTGTTGATGCAGGTAAGTCTTGTTTTGCTCTTTGTATATGTTGGACTCGGCTAACAGTTTTCAAGGCCCAACCAAACAAGCCCAAAACTCCAGACAGCAAGGACGCAGAAAAGTATACCAACAAGTTGTCGGCCAAAGCCAAGATTATCTCAGAATCGGCAAACCGACTATGGCAAGCTGAATTAGGGACAGACAGGTGGGAGGAGGAGTGAGATAGATTGTCATATTGGGTGGACATATAATATAGTCACGTGAGATGAGATAGATATAAGTAGTGTTGGGAGGTTTACTTGCATGGTTACATTAATAGGATATCCAAGAGATCGGCATACATCACAAGCGCGGTTGATATGTCATCTGCCGCCAGACTAACCTATAATTGTATGGCTTAAGAGACATTGACTATATCAAGATCTCAAATGATAGTTTTTCATCAAGCGCCAACAATTATGCAATTATTGTGACATTAAATGATTGGGAATAGTCTAACTAATTTGTATTTCGGCAGACGCCACGCCAGCTGACAAGTACGCCACATAGAGCATGTGGCGTTTGTATTAACCCTAAGAAACAAGAAACGCTCCCTTCGAACCCAAATCCATATCCAAAACGGGTGTGCTGTAAACCCGCCGCAGTTTCTTGACCCCTGCAACCTCAATATTATTCCGTTGTCTGATTGGTCAAGTCGGCCCACCTCCAGCATCATCAAGAAACTTGCTTCCCTTCTCCAATCTCCATTGGTCGCCCCCCCGTTTACAGTTGTTTAACTCGTCTTTCTTGCTTAGTGAGAAAAGAAAAAAAAAAGGCGAAGAAAACCAGGAATTTCCAAACGTCCAAACGCGTCGAGTAGAAATTGGGATCTTTTCATGACCCTGGGGATTTTCTTTTAGATTTGTTTTTTTTTCTTTTTGACGTTAACATTGACAATCATTGACGATATTCAATTTTTTTGTCTTCTATTTGAGATCTCTCTGCGATTATTGTGGTTATTTGGCTGTATACATTGATTGATTTTTTTTCCTTCGCGATCACTACGCTTGGGAATACGGAAGCCCTGGCTGGTTCTTGAATTCGCTAGTAGTAAACGCAACCAGCGTATAACTCGCTCTATTCTCAATCACCGAGTCTTCTGCTTATTTTTTTAATTATCGTCAATCATCCAGAAACAATCTATCGTCAACAATTGTCCTTTTCCGTGCAAACTCGACCGATCGATTCCCTTTATTTTAAAACGCCTTGTCCGATCCCACATCGGTATCAAACACTTATTCACCCATCACAATGACCATTGAAGTCCAGCCTAACACGCCGCTCGCCGATGCGCTAACGGCCACCATCCTGCCCAAGCTGCGGGAAGTCGGCTGGGGCTCCGGCGACCCGGAAGACACCTCACTTGCCGAGTACATTGTTCTAATGCTTGTTAACGGTCGATCACAACAAGAGATTGCGGTGGAGATTTCAACCGAGTTGCTCGACGGGGATACGGATGATCCAGTGGCGCGCGACTTTTCCCAGTGGTTGTTTGCGGAGTTGGAGGCGCAGAACGTTAGGATTAATGGGATGCCTGCGGCAGCGGCCCCTTCGGCGGATACGGCAGATTATGATCCGAATGCTATGATGGATGCTCCAAGGGATGATATGGATTTGTCGGGGGATGCGACCCAACCGGCTGTGTAAGTTGATTTCATAGTTTCCCACGAAGTTTTTGATGTCTTGTTCTTGAAATTGGTGACGATACGCGGCAGTCTAACAAATTTTTGACTAGTCCTACGGGCCCCAGGTCTATGCGCGGCAATGTTAACGGCATGAACAACATGCGTGGCCGTGATCGTCGGATGAATAACATGAAGATGGGCGACAATGCTCTCCACCGCACGCGAGGAAACGACCGCATCAATTCACACAACAGAGGTCCCAATGGCATGAATAACATGCGCAACAACAACATGGGTCGCGGTGGCCGCAACAATATGAACCCTCGCAACATCCAGCAGGGCCTTCAGGCAATGAACAACATGGCCAACGGCATGCCCAACTGGAACCCTATGGGTGGCCCCATGCCTGGCCCCGCTGGCCAGCCTTCTCAGATGGACCTTTTTGCGCTCCTTGAGCAACAGAACCGCATGATGGCCCAGCTCTCTCAACAGATGATGTCACAAAGTGGCCGTGGTGGCCGTGGTGGCAGAGGAGGTCATTTCAACAATAGACGCGGCGATCACAACAACTGGCAAGAGCGGAATAAGCAACAAACGGGCGAGAACGGCGAGGCGATGCAGACCGAGGGTGGCCAGGGGGGTGAGGACGTCGATATGGCTGGCAATAAGCCAACAATTAGCGACCCCGAGAGCCACATGTGTAGATTCAACCTGAGCTGCAGGAACAAGGACTGCAAGTTTGCCCACCAGTCTCCCGCGGCGCCGCCGGGCACTACTGTTGATCTCACGGACACGTGCAGCTTTGGCGCTGCCTGCAAGAACTGGAAGTGTGCTGGTAGGCATCCGTCACCGGCAGCCCGTCTTGCGCATCAGTCTGAACAAGACTGCAAGTTCTTCCCCAACTGCACGAACCCGCACTGCCCATTCCGCCACCCGAAGACACCGCTATGCACTAACGGTGCCGACTGCTCGACGCCGGATTGTCCATTTACGCACGTCAAGACCAAGTGCAAGTTTAACCCGTGCCTGAACCCCAAGTGTGCGTTTACGCATGATGAAGGACAACAGCAGGCGAAGGGGTCGGTACAGGGAGAGGATCATCCGAGCGAGAGGAAGTTTGCGGTGGAGGAGGCGGTGGAGGAAGTTAAGCCGGAGGATGCGGACATTTCTTAGGGAGACAATATCGCTTCAAGTGCTGGTTCTTCGCTTAAGATGACTGTTTAAGATTGGGGGATATAGGACATGAGGGGTGGGGGGACCAGGGATTTTGGAAATAAAGAAAGGGAATGAAATGGAATGGAAAGAAAGATAATTCAAAAAATTTCAACAAAAACAAACAGAAGAAAACAAAGAAAACCAAAGAAGACAGGAAACAAATAAAAGGAACAATAATGAATGGAATGGGAAAAGGGGAAACGGATTGGGTATGGGCTTGGGATGAGAGAATCTATAGATTTGAAGTTATGTTTATGATGGTGATTATTTGATTGGTGGTTATGGGATGGGACATTGGACATACAGCATTGTACATTATGATTTGGTTGGTTGGGTAATTGACTTGGCTTGATAGTATACTACATCACACATGCATACAAAGGTCAAGAAGATGACCTCATGGTGTTTAGGGGCAGGTTTTTTTTTGTTCTTGATTTATTGGGAATTTTTGTTGATATCCATACATTTATTGACTTGTTATTTACGACAGACTGGTACAGTCTGTATTAATATTCACTACTATATTATGTTCGAGATTGTATATCGTGATGTGGTGTGGTGTTACCTGGCGCTATGTTATCCAGGAACCATGACGATGAGTTGGGAATTTTATCACTTTATATATAGACATGACCTGATTTGAAAGCACAAGACAAATTATCGTATAATTTACCAGCATTGACTTCCATCTTGTACAGAACCTCCTAAAACTCCGCAATACCTGACCTTCATCACCACGATCATACCAACTTTCGCACCTTCCCAGCCTTGTGATGTTATGTGGGACTCTCTAACCCTAGAAAGTCATGTGTACTTCCCACCTGCTTGCCAACTTCCAACATTCACAATTGAATTTTTTTTCTCATTCTCATTTTCTTGACATTTCGCGACGACTTCCATCATGAGAGCTGCATTCTGGTTAGCGCGGGGACTCCCAAAGTTTCCATCCCCGGCACTCCGCCCGGCGGCCACGCAATCCCCGGTGCTGCTATCCCGCCTCTACTCCTCGCCCTCCTCCCGCCCCAATCTGCCGCCCCTCCCCGAATCGCCTGACCGGACGCCCCTTGAGCGTGGTATAGCAGAAGGCGAAGACGAGTCCATCGACAATCTAATCGCTTCGCTTGAGGAGGAGTCAAATGCGGACCCCAATGTTTTGTCAGTGTACCGGGAGTCCGCTGAGCACGTGTCGATTATCGGGGCAGGTGTCACAGGGTTGTCGACAGCATACTTTTTGGCGAGGGAGGCACCAGGGGTTAAGATTGATGTTTTTGAGGCGGTGGATAGGGTGGGGGGGTGGATGCAGACGGAGGAGGTGGTGGATCCGGTTAGCGGGGGGAAGATTTTGTTCGAGACGGGGCCCAAAACTTTGAGGACTTTGACGAGTACGCCGACGAGGGCGGATGACTTTGTATTGGCAGATTTGGTGAGTTTTCTTTTCTTTTTTTTTTGGAGATAAGAGATTCTAACAGAAAGCTGAACAGCTCATTAGCTTGGGTCTCCACCCGTGCGTCGCCGTGCCTAGTCCCAAGTATGTCGTCGACGTGCAGCCGCCCCGGACCCCCGGAGGCCCCCCAGAATCCCACCTCCTGCGTATCCCACCCCCGCTAATCGTCAAGCAGCTCTACCACCCCGCCTGGAAAGGCTGGGCCAAAGCTATCTTCTCCTTCTGGCTGCTCTCTCTTAAAGTTCGCTTCGGCATCATCGGGATGCCAAAGGTGGCCGATGATACCTCAGTTGCCGAGTGGCTGCGATCACTCAAGTTGGGCAAAGAGCACGGGGCTCCGATGATTGAGAGTATGATGAGTGCGATGGCACACGGTATTTACGGGGGTGATTTGGAAAAGTTGAGCGTGCAGAGTTTTCTGGGGCCGCGATTCTTCCAGTTGTATCGACGGGATCAGCCAGAAGGGACACGGATGGTCCCGGTGGAGGATGCGACGATCATGAAGGAGTTAGGGGCGGATGGGAGCATTGTGGATTACATCAAGTACATGGGGTTCGGCGAGTCTTTGGTTTTCCTTGGTGGCATGAAGAATTTGATTGGGGCACTGGAGAGCGCATTGGAATCTCAGGATAATATCACCATCCACCGGAATACCCCCGTTTCCTCTGTCGTCTACGACTCCGATCTCGACAAGGTCACTGTCACAACATCCCCTCCGGCCCCAGGCATCCCCACAACCCTGACCACCGACCGTGTCATCTCCACCATCTTCTCCCGCTATCTCTCCCAAATCGCCAAGACCCCAGAAGGCAAACCCGCCCTCCCCTCCCTCTCTGACCGCCCTGCCGTCACTATCGCCAACATCGCCTTCCATTTCCCCACGACCATCCCCCTCCCCGAAAACTACAGCGGCGTCCTCCCCCTCCCTTCCTGCCCCCCGCCCGTCCTCGGCGTCTTCGTCGAATCCAACCTCACCGGTCCTTCGATCCCCTCCGCCATCCGCGCTAATGAAGCCTCCGGCACCAAGTTATCCGTCCTTGTCGGTGGCACCCACTTTGACCACATCCCCCGCTCCGAACTCCCCGACATCCTCCCGCACGCCGAGACGGCCGCTCGCACCTTCCTCACTAATATACTTGGCATCACTGAAAAACCTACAACTGTCCGCGCCACTCTCAACATCGACTGCATCCCCCAGCACCCGCCAGGCCACCGCGCCGTCATGGCCACCGCGCACCGGGAACTCATTTCCGCTTTCCACGGGCGCCTGTCGGCAATTGGCGGCTCGTACACGGGCATCGGAGTACTCCCAGCAATCCGCGCAGCGTACATGATGGCGCAGCAGATTGCGTATGGGGCGGAAGAGGTGGAGTGGTCGCCGTTGGCGGAGATTGCAGGGGTGACGGGGCTGGAAGAGTTTGAGGGAGAGATGCAGTGGGAGGATGTGGAGGATGAGCAGTTGGCGGAGTGGGGGAAGAAGACAAAGTATAGTGTGGTGGATGAGCAGGATTTGCAGAGGGTTGATAGGTTTTTTAGGGGAGGGCAGATGGAAGAGACCAAGGAGTAACGGTTATGGTGTTTGTATTATATAGAGAGCTGTATGTATAACTAAGTAGATATAATATGTAACAAGTTAATTATCAAAGAATGCAGATAAAAATGTATTTGTTTCTCTGTCGTCTTGTGCAACGGAATGCAGTGAGTGATTGGACTTTTCCAATCGATTATCTAATAATTCAAGTTCCCAAACAAATGCCCACGATCCCAGCTTTCCATTCTTTGTTTCTAAAAAAAAAAAAAAAAAGAATAAGACCTCAACCGCACCCACACCCATGATAATAAAACGAAAATTAAAAACGCCATCCCATCCCACCTACAACGCCAATAAAAAACACACCTTTAAAACCTCACGGCCCCCAAACCTGCTGATCCGCCGCCATAATCATCGCCCGAATATGCTTCACCCCCTGCGTCGTCAACCCCGTCCCCATCGCCACCCACCGCCTTGCCTCATCCGCCTGCGAAAACAGCACGTCCAGTCTCTGCAAAACGTCCGCATCCGACTCCTCGGGCTGCACCGACAACGCGTGACCGTTCATGGCAACACGCTCCAGCACCCACCAGATGTTCCCGTTGCGGATACGCGCCCGGATGTCAAGGCGCACCGGGAAGCCAGAGGACAGGTGGTAGATGAGACAGGAGGCGCCGGCGGAGAGGTGGAGAGCGCGAACGGCGCCTTTGCCTTGATCCATTTTACGGGGAGATGCCGCGACCACTTCGGCGATAGCCTCCATGAGCGGGAGCGTCCGCGGCAGAGTGCGAACCAGTGTGTGAAGGCCCTCGGGTTCGTTGGCAAGGCGAGTAAGCATGCCGCCAACCATTTGATGGGGGTCGTTTTCGTCAAGGAGCATAACGATATTAGTGGGTTGGCTGAGGTCAAAGGTGACAGTCCACGTGTGGCCGGCCAGTTCTTCAGGCGGTGATAGGTCGAGGCGGGAGGCTGTGCTGGTGTAGGTAAATGCAACTCTTTGAAGAGCGACGGATTCGCAGCGGACGGATGGCCCAGCCTTGTTCATGGCATCCAAGAAGTTGACGACACAGTGGATAGCCTCGAGTCGCGGTTTCAAAAGAGGCTTCACAGGCTGAAAAACTGGCCGGTAGATCCGGATGCAGAATTCGCCAGTATGGTGGTTAAAGCTAATGTCTCTCGCCATGCTGCCACCCAGATCCTTGAACTTGGACTTATCCAACACTCTCACAACACACGTTGACAGCCAAGTCGGTGTCTTGGCCCCCGTGATCGGATCCATCGGGAACACTCCGTTGAATATGATGTTGATCGAATCGTGTGCCCATGGAGTTCGCGAATAACTGCCCTGAGTAGTCGCCGAAGCCCCATCAGCATTCATCGTCAGTCGCTGGATATTGGACGAGGCGCCAGGCACAATTTCGTGTAGTGACAACGCACTGTTGGACACAGGCCGGGAATTGGGCGCCAGCGGGTTCGCCACGGCCGACTTCTTGGAAGTGGACATCACTTGCACCGGGCTGAGGTCTTCGCTCAATTCAGACATCTTGTCGTGCATAAACTTGGTCAGCGCATCCCAGAAACGCGCGCAGAGATCGGGCCGCAATACTGCCATATCAATGGCAACCGGCGGGCAGTTGGCTACTAATTTCGGCGTTGCCACCGTCCGTAACGGCGGGTTGACGCGGCAAAGATACCATTCATCACCTTCAGGACGAATCAAGTATATCACGCACCAGTTGGGCATCATATCTTGTCTCTGCAGACAAAAATGCCAAAACATTGGATCGCGAATCTGTAAATGAGCCTTGACATCATCCTTGGCAAATGCCTTCCAGCACATCCAGTCCGTGCCCAGACACTTCCGCTGGAATTCGTCATAAAGGAAGTTATATCTGATAGAGCCCAGTAACCGGGCGCCATCCCGAGCCGGATCTGGCGTGTTGTTGAGCATTGTTTCCGCCTGTAGTGACTGTCTGGAATGAACGTCAAATTTAAATTGACCCGTCATCGGCTCAATTCGCAACGTGACTGTCTCGGCAAACGATGTCTGCATTCTTAACACCGACTTGGCCGGGTTTTTCCGGTCAATGTCGACAGCAAGCACCGCTTGACCCGAGCTATATCTGTGGAACCGCGTAATCACACTCCTATACATGCTCTTGAATATGTACTCAATATGCTTGCCAATAGCCGCCGTGACAAGGTCCAATGTTGATAAATTGTTGTGGTCAAACTCAATCGGCTCGTCCTTCACCGGCTTGCCATCCCGGAACCACGTTGCCAACAACGTACTCGTGTTCTTGGGATTATTCCACCCCGTGACTTTTTGCTTCGAATCGACGGCAACAATTACCCAATGCTTCGACCCTTGGGGGCCTAGTCTCTTGGGCCAATACTGCAGAGAAATTGCCCGATCCAACGTTTCCACCAATAATGCGCCATTCCATGACATTTTGCTGAGTTCGTACGCCTGGCGCTTGAGCTCGTTGATTTTGTACGTGAGCGTGTACTCATGAAGGACATTGTAGCACCCAGTCAGGTTATCCTTGGCAATAGTAGCATTGACGATTGCCTCCAACGACTCTCTCAGAGCCCTTGGCACTTCTCGTGGTGCCGGCAAGCACAAGAACTTGAAGTCGACGAACCAGAACTGACTTGTGGGATCCTGCTCAGCAATCGTCAAATGAATTTCAAATTCTCCCGCCACCCCGAAAATCACTCGTCCATTTTTGATCTCGTAGTCGTGAAAGTGTATCGGAATGTTGTCATAGTCGTCAATGTTTAACCGAATCGATAGCGCCGTATTCAAGTCGTCGATCCATTTCTCGAGTTCCTCATCTGTTAATGGACTCGGTTCGATGTATCCAAACTACAGATGAGAACAAGAAAGCAGGACATTTGTGTCAGCAAACATGCATACAAAGCCCAGCTATCATCAAAGACACATATGCGCGCGCAAATGTGCGCTTCAAACACCGACAACACTTACATCAGGCATAAACGAACCATCCCCCATCGACAAAACATGCAGCGCCGTCTTGATATCCGGACTCGGCTCTCGCGCAAACGACAGCTGCCTTTTTGTCTCCATGGCCTCTGCTAGCCGTTGATCATAGGCAAACTGAAGATTCATCATGTGCATCTTGAGATCGATCAACTTGCTAACATCTTGTGCTTGCCGACTCCAATTCACAATCACCAGCATCTTCACCCACTTCCCATGCAGCATCTGCATCGTGTTATTTAATGCCACTTTCCGCGTCACGCTCTCATTTGACTGGTCAAACTCTTCTCGATTCGCTCCGTTCAGATGTTGCGCTTGCGGCAATGGCATCGATGCTAGCTGCCGAATCTTGTCGGATAGTTGATTATGCGTCATTTGCGCCAATCTTGTAATGATGTTTTGCAGTGGAATGAATCCCTCAGCCACATGGTAAATCTCGGGCGGCAAGTCGTTGCTGCGAATCGGCAGCGTCATTGTGTGACCGCCACCGTTCGCCACGGCGATATCTTGGGCTGTCTTATGCGTCGCGGTGCCGCCCACACCCGATTGATTTCCATTTTCCAATTCCACGGCGCCTGGCATGGCGATGGAGGCCCCTCCAATTACTAGTTTCGGAGTTAAGAGTAGCAGAACAGGCCGATTATGTGTATACTAGGACGTTAGTCGAAATGTGAGCGATCGGTTGGTGTAGTTCGTCTAGAAGAGCGAGGCTGTCGTCTCGGTGATGTTGATGAGTAGTAGTGAAGAACAGAAAATTTTCGTCGTGATGTCACTGGTTTAGTGGTGACTTCGTGGAGATCAGGCTGGTTCAGATAGGAATCGGAGTGTTGACTAGCGCAGTTGGGGTTTTGTCGGTGATTAGATAATATTAAGGTCGTTGATCAGTTCGTGACGTCGAAGCCGCAGATGAACCTGCATTCACGAGATGCCCGTTCTCTCAGCCAAAAGTTTGTCGTCTCGCAATGAGAAGAAATAAAATAAAAAATACACAAGTTCGTTAATCCAATACTATCCATTCACCACCAATCGTATCGTCATATGCAAAATCGAAAGAAAAAAGAAAGAAAAAATCGCCAATAAAAAGAAGATGTTTAATTCAACACTTCGTCCTTCTCTAATCGATCAAGCAATGCCAGAAAAACTCCTCAGAAGAGATTTTTGTTTTCTTCTAAGGCAACGCAAAAAAAAAAAGGTTTTTGCAGGGTGTTCTGTGCTTGTCATCAAATTTGAAGTCTTGGTTGACACTGTTACCAATATAGATCCAAGCAAAAAGCTCAAATCATGTAATGAACCCTCGAAACTAACCACACCCTATGGCAAAGTCAGAGTCAACAAGAATGTTAGAATAAAAAAAGATCCCAACCTGAGAACTTTCGTCGCGATGCCTTGGCAACGCCCAACCGGGGGCTAGTCGCGTTTTTCCTAGTCTTTGGCAGTTTTGTATGACCCGACCGGTCGCCTCAAACTTAAACGGGTAAAGTGCCACACACACACATAAAATTTGACTGGTTGGCGCTGCAACATGCAATGGAAACAGATGCAATATTTTGGTATGATTCAATTGATCTTGATTCTCAAAGAGAGAAAAAAAAAGTCTATAAATTGATTCTTCCCTAAAGATGTCACATGATTTCCTGTTTAGCAACATTCGTCAAATTCTTCAACATAAAACTTGGAATTTGAGGTTCCTTCCCTGGTTATCTAGCGTAGTCATCAACCAAAACTCAAGGCTAGCACCATCCATTGTCAATAAACTGTCTACTCAAGCAAATGCCATTCAGGTTCAGATTCTCCTTGGTTCAACCCTTGCACCGCATTCTTTCCGTTGCTTTTTCCCAGTCACATGCATGAAATCATGACCTCATATATACGAGTCCCCAAGCCCAGCACCATCTGATTGAGCACATATGGTTATTATCACACCTTGATCATTACCCTCCAAGTCCAATTTGATATGAATACTAAATTTATATCAGTGGTATCGGACATAGTTAAGCCGGGATACGCAACCCTAATCTTAAACTAACACCATCATCACTTAATTCTAGTAAACTGTCACTTTGTTGTCGCATGTACTTCGTCCTGTATTTTCGTTATGCTCAAGCTTGTATTCTCCAACCACAGTCCCTCATATCATACGCCGATTCATTCGAAAAGAAAGAAAATTACACCGAGATAAAGAAAAAAAACGAAACAGAACAAAAATCATCCAACGGAGTATGTCATTATCATCAATGAAGAGCGGAGTTGGAAGGTCATCATATGCCAGCATTTCTCACATTTTCAAATTATGCGGCAATCGGCTGCACCGCCGACATATGCCGCTTCAATTTCCTTAAAGCATCAAGTCTATCAGAGCGATTGACTTAGTTAGTAAACTTACAGCTTACGGGGAAGAGCAGAGGTAGTGGGCCACTGGTAGCCAGCAGCGTCACTAAACTTGTAGCCGTACGAAGCGGTGAAGTCGTCGAGGACGGCGGGACCACGGGAACCTAGACAAATTTGTCAGCATCAAAAACTACAGATATAAAAACACAGATATATCAAGTAAATGAGAAACTTACCATAGGGATACTCCATGGGGATAATTTCCTTATTGTCATCCAGGTAGTGAAGGAGAGGGGTGAAGATTCTCCATGAAGCATCCAGCTCATCGTCACGGACAAAGTTGGAGTGGTCACCCTTCAGGCAGTCGAGAATAAGAGATTCGTACGCCTCAGGAATCTTGAGGTCAGAGAAACGGCGGCGGTAGGTGAGATCAAGCTCAGTAACGACTGTTTGCATGCTCAGACCAGGAAGCTTGGAATTCATTTTGATGTAGACAGACTCGTTGGGCTGAATACGGATGACCAGCTCGTTGCGGGGAATGTCCTTGAAGATACCAGAAGTGACATCTTTGAACTGGATACGGATTTCCGTCTTTTGCTCATTGAGAGCCTTACCAGCCTTCATGATGAAAGGAACACCATCCCAACGCTCACTCTTGATGTAGGCGACGAGGGCGCAGAAAGTGGGGCAGCGAGAGTCCTTAGGAACAGTCTCATCCTCCTTGTACGCGGGCTTGCCGCCGTCAAGTGAGCGGCCGTACTGACCAATAATGACATTCTTGGGCTCAATGGCGGGAATCGAGCGGAGCACACGGACCTTTTCGTCACGAACATCCTCAGCGGAGAAGGAAATGGGTCTCTCCATGGCAAGCAGGGTCAGGACCTGCAGCAAGTGATTCTGCATAACATCACGGATGATACCAAACTCGTCAAAGTAACCACCACGTCCCTCAGTACCTATGGGCTCCTTGAAGGTGATTTGAACATTGTCGATGTGGTGGCGGTTCCAGGTGGCACCCAGGAAAGAGTTACCAAATCTGAGGATCAGAATGTTCTTGACCATTTCCTTACCCAGGTAGTGGTCAATACGGAAGAGCTCATCTTCATTCCAGTCGGGCTCGAGAGACTTCTGAAGCTCACGGGAGCTAGCAAGATCCTTGCCAAAAGGCTTTTCGACCTATTCACACAAAGGATCAGTATTGTATTTCAAACTAAAATCCACGCATATTCAACTTACAATGACACGGGCGATACCATTCTTGGGGTAGCAGCAACGCTTCAAGTGCTGGGATACAATGGTAAAGACACTGGGAGGAAGGGCCATGTAAAACAGGCGGTGGTTCTCGGGCTTTTCAGCCTCAAGCTTCTCAAGCTCGGAAGTGAGGTTGTAGAAAGAATCATCCTTGTCGTACTGGCCAGAAACATAGGTGCAGATCTTGCAGAACTCATCAAGTTGCTGCTCCATCTCAGGAGTGGGGGTCTTCATGTAGGTGCGGATGCGGCGGATGTAGTCATCGTGGTCCATCTTAGTTCTGGCATAACCGACAATTCTGATGTCCTTGGGAAGGAACTGGTTACGATACTATAATTGGAGAAAAAATTACAGTTAGATTAGATTTCGTCATGGTAAATCCTCAAAAGTAGCGAAAACTGGGGGTCATCATAGCCGCGCAATTGCTCGGAATGCGGTCGGGCATGACAGAACGGGACGGGAATATGCTTACAAGACCGAAGAGAGCAGGATACTGTGTGAAATAAAAAAATTGGTTAGAAATTACGACATCATTCCCAGGCTGATCACGGATCACGACCGATAGCAAGGCAAGTCACTTACAGTTTTCTTTTTGGCGAGATCGCCAGAAGCACCAAGGACGATGATGGTTGTATTTGCCTTGAGCTCAATCGCACTGCATTTTGGATAAATATTTGGTCAGCGCTATTGTTGTATTTAAGGTTTTAAAGGACGAAGGGTCTCAGAGTAGCTCTGTTGTCATGGGCGATTGCTGGCTGTGGAGGGATACAGCTTTTCCCGCGATAGATTGCGACAATGTACAGCTTCAGTACAGAAGCACGGCCGCAGGGTTCCAACATCCAGCTGACAATCGCAATGCGGAATGTCGATATAGCAAAGGTCAAGATGGCCGCTTGAGGGAGCAGCAGCAGCAAACAGGGTAGTGGAACAGAGGATAGATGACATACGCGGGGTCGTTCATGTGTCCAGCCATTGTAACGAAATCAGTGCGCTATGAAAATGTACAAAAAAAGAAGAATGAGAATAGAAGTAGAAGTTAAGAAGAAGAGAAAAAGAGAAGAAGACAGATCCGGTGGCAGAAGATGAAGGTGTGCGGCTATAGTTGAGAGCAGCGATGTGGAGGCGGCCGAGCTAGCGAAACTTGAACTTGTTGACTAGGGAGGGGAAAGAAGGATTCAATCAAGCAACTGAACGAGGTTCTAGAGTTGGGGCAAGCGAAGAAATCATAGAGCAGGAAGGAGACAAACGTAGAAGGAAAAGACTAGAAGGATTAAAGTAGTTGCTGGGGAGAAGACAATCAAGGTTGGCACTAAACGGATATTTTTATTGTTTTGAGAAAGAGCAACACCAGTTTGGTTGGGAACAAACAAGCTTCAGCTCCAGTTCACACCTTCCTGTAGACTTCTCTGTTGCCGATCTTGCAAAGTAGGGCAATACCGAGCTTGCTTGCTCACTGTAAACACTGAAGTTGTGGTGGGAATCACCTGTGTTCCTTCAGTTGCTACTAGACCTGGACGAATTGAGTAATTGCTAAACTTCACGCCCATATGTTGTTGTCAACTCCTAACTCCGGACAACACCCTGGTCACCACTTAAAACCCATTGACGTCGATGTTGACAGCCTACGTATATATATATATATATTTTGAAGTTGCGATGTGGCGGGCTTGTGTTGCTTAGGAAGACAATATTGAGTCCCATGATCAACAGATGCACTTCCACATTTCCGAGGCATCACCAACAAGATAGCAGCCATGTAAGCCCGTGAACAGTTAATGTGCATGTCCAAGTCTAGAATAGGAAAGAGAAAGTTCCCTGGTAAAACTCAAATCTCCGGACTCTCGAGGGCAGCGGCGACGACTATAGGAAACCGGATGGCTAGTTCTCGGACCTCGCTTTCGTTCACAGCCGTTGATAACTAGTTGAGAGGTATGGGTATTACCAATACTGATTAGACCCGGTCTTACTAATCATCAATGATACCATAGAAAGCGTTCACTTCACGGACTTGGCGGAAGAGTTCCCAGCGTAAGGCTGATATCAAGTTCGGCTCACGTTTGCGAATTTCCTTTATCTTGTCCCCAAAATACGATCTGGCAGGTACTGTTTTTTTTGTCTGGTGGATAATAACCAAATGAGCCATGCTGTCGCCTTAAGATAGTGTCATACATTATCTGCGGACATTCAGCGTAGGATAGACGGTAAATACATAGTCATTTCCTTTTACAGACTGGTAATCTGTAAAAGGCCATCGTCTACGTCGGTCCTTTTCTTTAAGCTCGAGTTCTGTGATGGATGATATTCCATATGTGTAAATCTCAACTCTGATACAGTCGTATATATATTGCCCCAGGCCTGTTTCAGGCTTTTGAGTTCCCTACTTCATCTATTTTGTCCCCTTAGACACGGGTTCCGCCTAGTCATCCGCACCCCTCGATATTTTGGACACGGCAACTATGCATAAGTCTGCACTCTCGAGCCATGTCTCGCGTTATCGGCTTTTGATCAAGTTGTGCTCTGACATCTCATCCAAACCAAGTCCCCTCTTCGATGAAGGTAGTATTATATTGACCACAAAATTCCGCCATCAGAGAAAACAAAAAAGGATGACAACCGAGCTCCAGGAAATCCGGTTTCCTTGATGCTGGATGCTTCGGACTTCATCCCAATGTCCGTAGGCTATATGTTCACAACTCAGACTGAATAGCCGAGCATGATGCCCTGCGCGCGCGGAATTCCAGGGTAATGTTGCAGGGTCGCTGAGAAAATCGGAATCCGACCTGCTTTGCTTTGTCGGACTTTCAAGTTGACCTGTGTGTTCGCTATCGGTTTGACGAAGCGGACCCCTCTTCCCAGATAATTATTCAACATCCTCTGAAACAGCTTGAGCTCTAACTGCAACCCCCAACTTCGGTATCAACGTGGGCAAGGTGGGTTGCGGGTTGGCGGCCAGTTTCACTTTGTGGTGGGAAGCAGAGGATTTCACTTATGCACCATTTAACTCAAGCTCCCCATAAGCTCCAGCTTCAGGGCAGGAGTTGTGCCAGACTATACTTGTTTGGTCTGCTAATTTGAGTTAGAAGCCCTACATTCCGGGGAGGCAAAGTTTGCCTACCAGATCCTCGGCTTATCACAATCTGTTGAATGATGGCGTGGCACAGTCAATTTGAGATTATATTTGCCCATCAAATCTGTATAGCAGTCAGGCTATTGTAGGACTTGAATTAATTCTCGCTGTAGCCTCCTCAACAATAACCTCAGTGGTGTCTTTACTGTTTATACTCTGCTTCATATCAAACGCATAGAAACTAGGGTCTGAAGCAGTGATGTCTGGCTTGACGGCTGCCCTAACCTGGTAACATTGTGGAAATGCGGACAAACTCAACCAAATTGCTTCATAAGCAAGAAAAAAAAGAAAATGTTATTAGTTAGCCCCACTATATCCCTGTTCAGTAACTCGTGCCCCTCTTTTGTGTCTTCTCCAATAGTCAAATGATGCCTCCCCAAGTGTCACCAGATATATATGCAGGCTCACCATTTACACGGATCCAGCCGGCCATGGTAGATATATATAGAGATCTGAATATTGAGGCTTAAGTATATACATTCCTCAACCGACGTTTAGATGCGGTTGAATTTGAAGTTATTCACATAGGCGAATTTATTGGTATAGGAAGCAAGCAGGTAACTGATATTGTAATTATGCACCAAGAGTTCCCATGCCATCCGCAGTCACTTCCCTGCGCGAAAGTTTCCCAAAGGGAACTCCGCTGCAGATGGCAGATGCCGCACATAGAACTTCCTCGGAAGCTTGCATTGACATGTCTTCGGAGTCCGGCCTGATCTGCTACAGGGTCACATATTATTATAATGCTCTTATATCACAGTGATGAATGAGAAATGAGTGAGCTTGAGCTTGAGCGTTACAGATAAGTTGTGTGCCTCTTCTTTGAAGGATGACATCTCATCCATGTTTGTGTGTTTGGAGCCACATGACTTTTTTTTGGTAGAAAACGCCACTGTCGCTGGCCATTGCTGGGGGTATCATTTGATTTCGGCGGCATATCGGATGGCCTAAAGGCTCATGACGTGCTCAGTGGCTGGCTTATCCCGAACATCCTTGGTGGCTGAACATTCAAATGCTACACAAGGCTGTATGATACTGGAAGACCATGTGTGCTACTGAAGTCCGAGATTGATGTGGGCCTGACTCCGAAGGTTATGAAAAGAGCGGTAGAGGCAAAAGGTCCTCATTAGAGACAAAGCGAGTGTGTGTTTTCTTGAGTGAGAATTGGCGACAGAGTAGCACATTTCCAGGTCTATTGACAAAATACATCTTGGTCATGTCGCAGGTACGTGCAATAATATTGTTAAAGAAAATCTATTTGTGCCTCCCTTCCGTGATGGCGACTCAATCATCACATAAAATTGTTGAGGATGGTTGAGCTAGGGGAGTTGTCACTCAAATCTTAATTGGGTAACATTGTGGCGCTACAAATGTGTTTGTGGCATCAACCCAAAACTCTTATCGCTGGACCCTCTTTTCTTATCGGATGCAAGTGCACCAATCGAGCCACACACCCACCAAAAGAGGAATTCAAATCGGAGCTGCACGTGATTTTACCCTAAACTCACAAGGGCCAAAATTTTAGTGGTTCTGACACTACCGCTGCCCACTTCAACATCGAGCATCATCAAGATAGACGTATCAACCAACACAAACGGATTTCCGATCTCCTTTTCGTCAATTTCAGTTGGGAAGGATCATACAGTCAAAATGCCATCGGCCGCCGGTCACAGATGTGAGTCGACCACATAACATCATCATGGCATCCACAAGAGAGTACAACGATCAGTCAACGCTACGAACAATTCGATATATTGGTAGAATTTTTCATGGACAGTGCACTTTGTTGTCGACTCTCGAGATGGACTGATCACGATACCAAAGGGACCTGAACTAACATGATCTGTAGTATACGTTAAGTAAGTTTTTGACCAACATCGACAATTCTTTGACAGCACGAGTCTACGACATGATGCACGGGTGGACGGATATATGACGCAAGCGAATATACACTACACGAAAGGCATATTGGTTGAAGATTTGATACAAATCTTGGAGGAGGACAACGTCACTATGAACCCGAAGACTATCAACACTTTCGCCAACGCACATCATCCGATATTTCCAATCGAATGACTGCCCCGCCGATCTGCATCTCGACCCGCGTGTTACGGACAACTCCACACTGCCACTACCAATCGGGACGAACCACTACTAACAACCCGCACAGGGCTCGCCACCTGAGCTACCAGCGCTCTCGGCACACCACCAACCCTGGTACCTCTCTGGTCCAGATTGAGGGTGTTGGGGATGCCAACGCTGCCAAGTGAGTTGGACCCACCACCGGCAGCTCGTACCGTACGACGACAGGTGGAAGAAATGACATGTGACAATGATCTTGTCATGAGACTCCGTCCTTTTGTGTAACTGGGCTGCAGGGGATCTGAGTATGAGGAATATGTTTTTTAACAAGTAATAGCTTCTACCTCGGCAAGAAGGTCGCCTACGTCTACCGTGGCCACAAGGAGATCCGCGGCAGCAAGATCCGTGTTATCTGGGGCAAGATCACCCGCTCCCACGGTATGTGTCCCGCCGATACAATCTCGAGATACCTCAAAATATTTGAGTCTAACAAAAACACAACAGGCAACTCTGGTGTCGTCCGTGCTAAGTTTGACCACCCCCTTCCCACCAAGTCCTTCGGTGCTTCCCTTCGCGTCATGCTGTACCCCTCCTCGATATGATAAATTGTCGAGAAACGGAGTTGGGTTGATTTTGATGGATGGGGTTCGTGATTTGGCTGCATTGGGTCAGGCAAGGATACGGAGCTTAGCCTTGTCCTAAAACAAAAAAAAAAGAAAGGTCATTCAATTCAACAAAGTGAAACAACAATTACGATCTCTTATTTTTACTTATGTGTTGGTGATGGTGAGAGGGTATGGTGAATGCGGGTTGGGGAGATACGGTAGGATGAAAGCTGTACATCATGGTGGATGGAATCGGTGCGATAGTTGACTTTGTCATGTCGATGTCATACCTGGATACTTGCTGGTGTGGGTGAGTTTGAGGTGAAAGTTATGGCTATTACAAAAAAATGAAATACTACAATCGAAAACGGCGTCAGCCAAGTACAATGCAAATACAACTATAAAAGCATACAAGCACATCTCAACCACACTTACTAGCCAAGTATTGATGAATATGTGAACCAGTTTTGTAATTAAACAACACCCAACCCACAATGATTCCAACTCTTCATCTCGTAAATACCCGCCCCCACTCCTCTGTGTATCCCCACTCCGTCCTCCACGGCCATTCATACCCCGTCTCCACTACCAACCTATTCACATTACATATTCAAAATTACAAATAATAATAAAAAAGCAATTACAGGCCCAACCAGGATTCGAACCTGGGCTTACGGAATCAGAATCCGACGTCCTAACCAACTAGACTATTAGGCCGTTTCTATAGCTTATAATTGGGAAAAGCGTATGTTATCTCTAATGACCAAAGTTTTCCAATTTTGGAAAGAACACACCACAATCTAGAGAAGCCAAGAAAAAGGAATAGTGAAGAGAGAAAAGAAAATACCTTTAATTCAACTAGCTAAATATGTAAACATTATTACCCAAGTCTATACCCAACCTAAACGCCAAAGTAGTCTATTCATTCATACATCCATTGACCAAACCATCACTTAATCTTTTCTGTCAACATCTCCTCCACCCGCCGACAATCCCTTGTCCAACAACCCCCTCACCACTTCCTTTAACTGATTCTCCGTCGCCCCCTCCCTCTCTCTCTCACTCGCACCTGCCCCCGCCGTAATCACCTTATCCGCCAACTCAATCTTCTTCTGACACGTCAAGTAAATCAACTCCTCCACTGTATCCCTCGCAATCAAATGCACCACCTCGACCTCACGCGTTTGGCCCAGCCGGTGCGCCCGGTTCTCCGCCTGCTTGTCATCCTGCGGGTTCGACGACATGTCGAAGATGATGACCTTGTTGGCGGCCGTTAGGTTGATGCCGGTGCCGCCGGCGCCCGTGGTGAGGAGAAAGACAGGGATCGATGAGTCGTTTTGGAAGCGGTTGATTTCGGCTTGGCGGTCGCCGACGGCGGAGGCGCCAGTTAGTTGGCAGTGGGGGATGCCCTCGCGGTGGAGAACGTAGGAGATGATCTCGATGACTAAGCTGAACTTGGAGAATACGAGGACGCGATCCCCGTGGGCTTTGTACGTGTCGATGAGCGACAAGAGCTCCTGCACCTTGCCAGATTCTTTCCAGGAGTCTGGGGGGATGTCGTAGGACTTGAGGTACTTGGGGAAATCTCCGCAATACAAATGAAGGTCAAAGTCGGAACGGCTACGTAGGTCATTGTGTAGTAATTCAAACTTGCTCTCGGCAAGATCCAACTCCTTGTGATCGATCTTGTTGTACAACGTCTTGGCCATATCATGGACCATTTTGTCCGTAAAGTGTTGTCTGAACAGCTGCGGATGCAGCGCCGCCTTCTTCAGCTGGATCCAGATGTTATTCATGTCATTTTCTCTCACTCCCGACTTCCGTGCCGTCGGCTTCTCACTAGACTCCATGAGGAATAGCTTTTCATACTTGTCGTAAAGCTCTCGTTGTTTCGGTGGCAAATCACAATGGATGATGCGTTGGGTCTTCTTAGGGAGGTTCTGCCCAACTTGGTCCTTGAGACGCTGGAGAATAAAGGGTTCGAGGATAGAGCGAGCGCGGTTAACACGCTCACCGTAGAGCAAGGCGGTGTTGGATAGGTTCTTGCTGTGGATTTTGTGGTCGAAGACGTACTGGATGTGCTCCATCTCCGAAGCGAAGAGATTCGGGTCGACAAAGTTGAGGAGAGAAATCATCTCCATCAGATGGTTCTGAATCGGGGTTCCCGAGAGAAGCAGCCGCCACTTAACCCTAAGACGAGCAAGACGCTGGTACTGCTTGGTGGTAGGGTTCTTGAGCACCTGTCCCTCGTCAAAAATGGCACTCTGGGTGCTGAGACGGTTCATGTTGTGGACGTCGGCGTTGGTACTAAGCTGCGTGTACGACGTCAAGACAACATGAGGAACCGTGCCATCTTCCAGTAGCTCATCAACGATATTATTACGTGTATCTTGTGATCCACTATACTTGACAATGGAAAGATGAGGAGCAAACTTTTCAAACTCGGCCAGCCAATTGTCTAGCGTTGATGGTGGCACAACAATCAAATTCGGGAACGGCATGTCTTCGGGTTGCTCCTCCTCATAATCCTGAACCATCCTGCACATGAGGCCAATGACCTGACAAGTCTTCCCCAGACCCATATCATCGGCTAAGATACCACCAAACTCTTTCCGACAGAGCAGATTCATCCAGTTGACGCCAAAGATTTGGTAGTCGTGCATCGGGAACTTGTCGTTCATATTCGCCGGCTGCCCAGCCCTCCAGTACCGCCCAGAGCGAGTCTTTGATGCATTCTTCTTGGAAATGCCGACGTTGTTGACGCCCCAAGAGTCAATCTCCCGTTTAATGATATCGGCCCTGCGATCTGTCTCAAGGACAATCTTATCAATGGCATTGATTGCTCTCATAAACGATGAGACCTTTTCGATGATGGCCCCGCCGATATTCACTTCCTGCTTCTTTCCTCGGAACATCTTCTCCTTGGTGACCCTCTCGATCTGTGTGACAGACCTGAAGGGCCGTTTATTAAGAAGATAACTCAGAATGTCCTCCTTCTCTCCCGTCAGCGCAGCCAAGTCGCCAATCTCAATCGCATTCAGCATGTCCACAATACGATTCCCACTCTCCACGATCTCTGGAGACGACTCACGACTGACAAACGCTTCATCGTTTACCAACTCGTCCTCGTCGTCAGAAATCACTACTGGCTTTTGCTTGAGGACCTTCTTCTTCACCACGGGAGCCGACGGTGGTGGTGTCTGCGCAGGAGTTTCCTGTAAGCGTTCCGGTGACCGCGATTCTAATCTATTGCGTAACCCCCGAACCAATCGTTTCCTCGGCTTCGGTTTCTCTGGTGAACTCTCATCTGGCGGTGTCGGAACATTCCCATTCTGTCTAATGAACATCCCCGGAACATCACTGAACGCCCCAACGGTCCCCGACTTTGGTGACGGCGGCGAATACTTGTATGAGGTCAAGTCCAACATGCCCAACGCCACCTTCTTTTGCTTCTTGGCTGCAGGCTCCGACTTCTTGGCTTCAAAGTTTGTCCGGCGGATGTTTGCTCTGTTTTCGTCAGAGGACTCATCGTCACTAATCTCAACCAGATCAATCACCCTCTTCTTCCCGGACGTGGGCGTGGCTGCTGTCGACTTGAAAAATTGAGAAATCATGCCCTGGCGAATCGGCAGTTTTGCAGACCGGGTGGGCACGGGGGCGGTAGTTGGAGCCGGAGGTGAGGAGCAAGGGACCTCGATGGTCAGTTGGCGGGTGGGCGAAGAGATTGTGGATGGTTGCGAGGTCTTTGTGGATTGTGAGGTCCGGTCGAGGGGTTGCGTGGGGACGACGGGCGAGGAACACGGTACTTCGAGATCGAGAGGCTCTGTTGCGACGAGAGGAGAGTCTGTGTCGTCGTCAATTTCGGACGAAGCAAAGGGATCGTCGTCGAAGCGAGAGGATGATGGTTTCATGGTTGTTTTCTGCGCGGCTTGTTTTGAGTGTGTTAGGACAGAGAAGGTCAATGTCTTTGCCATTGTGATTCGAGGCCGACAAATTGTTGGTTCATTCGGTTTGCCGAATATCGGTCAAAACAAAGATCATCCACACGATCCAAAGGGAGTTAAAAGGGATATTTAGCAAGCACGGCACAGCATTAATTGGCATGTATCTGTCGCGCCGGAAGCTTGGATTATAAGTGTCAGGTCTCGCCTTGGTAAGATCCTGTTCGTGGATGCTGACGGGGTTAGCAAGGGCAGCAACTGGTAGTTTATGCGTTGAGTCGGTGAAGACTAAGTTGCTTGAAAATATGGAGAATGAAAAACAAAATCCATGGAAAAATCCCCTTAAACTTGTTTAGTGAGATGGGAGAGTGGACAGCCCTGGCAACCGATCAATGCAGGTCGGGACGTGCAGGGGCAAGCGGGTTAACTGCGGGTTGACAGTCCTGTGGATGGAATTGAGACTAGACCAAGAGGCCCAATGTATCGTTCGTTTGTATAGTAGAGAATTCAATGGACTAGTTATTGTGTTTTTGAAATTGTTCAATCGCGGACAATGGTCGCCGTTCCTGAGCGGGGTCAACCACGCAATAAAGAGGTTGCAGACAAGAAAAATCAAAGTCAGTTCGACATTGGGCTGAAGTTCTCCCTTTTGTCTTCTCTTGGCAGGGGTTGTCAAATAAGCAAACTGGTGGAAGGAGGGAAAAAAAAACCAGCAAAATACATCACATGCATGAACACCAACATTTGTTTAATCAGAATTGCAATTTCGGTCAGCGGTCGTGCTCAATTGAATCAATCGGATTACTGGATGGATTTTGGGAGCAGATGTTTACAAACTATATTGCGGTGTCACCTTAATATTCTAGAAAATGTACACCAATAAAACACACACAAAAATTGACATTCACTTTTCAAGAAAATCAAATCCCAAATAAACACAACCTTCCAAGAGGAGAAAATTATCATCAACAATAACAATATGTTGCCTAACCATCTCCCAAACAATACTTCCCAAATATTCACGACCAGGAAAAAAAATCCCACGGTAAACGCGCTGAACCACCATCCATGCAATCCATATCATTCCATTGGCACGATAAGATCTCCATCCCCGGTCCCAAACACGCGGTCACATGTAGATAAGATGGGCGCGACCAATAACCATTTTAGCTGTTTTGGGAATGGGGCCGATTTCTTTTTGTGGAGATGGTGTGGTGTGACGGGTGGGATGAAGGTGAAATATGCTATGGAGGGCCGACTTATACATTTTGAGAAGTATTCATCACTATAACTTGGATTTTTACTTTTTCAAATAAGGGCATCAAACGGAACCCCATTTTCATACAGTTTGTTATTAGAGATTGTATACAAAAAAGAACACAAATAATTGTGCCTCTAGATGATCATTCTTGCCACGTGATTGTTACCGTTGGGTTATAAAGCAACTGTCTCCCCCATCCAACCAACTCCTCCAACAATTCACACCACCATCATGGCGACCCGCCGCAATGTCAACATCCCCACCGAAAAGACCATTAACAAAGATGGAGTCCCCGAGGTCAAATCTGACACCTCCCCTGTGGTCCCCAAGTAAGTTCACGATAGATAAGTCCCCCTTGGTCATCTGGCAACTTTCCAAAGTCAATACTGGCCGGACCTACCAACGGAACATGGATATTTTGACTGACTTGATGCACCTAGAGCCGTCATTGCGAAACTGTTGGCCTTTACGGCTGCAATGATTATCTTGCCAATTGGTTCTTATTTCCTTACTGTCGACTTTGTGTTCTCCGGTATGTAAACTCTCCCACCTTCATTCACTTTATGGTCGTCTCTCCGGAACCTCCAGTCTTCCTATTCTCTTCCATCTTCCATCCTATCCAAACGCCATCTTCTGACAATCTCCCCAGGAAACTCCTCCTACGCCGGCGGACTCGCCGCCATCATCGCCAACGTCGTCCTGGTCGCCTACGTCATCGTCGCCATATACGAAGACCAAGGAGATCAAGCGAAGGAGAAGAAGAAGCAGTAGACGTACATATCCGCTGCCAAAACCAGGCGAGATGACACTGGCTAAACAAGTTTGGACGATGTTTGCTTTTGATATGA
>JABFIG010000208.1:0-38861 GCA_017139545.1 Ambrosiella cleistominuta | reverse complement strand
ATGAATATGTATATATATATATATATATATATATATATACCACTATTTGAAGCGAAGTGTTTATGTTGTAAACATGTGGTAGTTATTTATATTGACGACAGGTCTAAGGAGAATATATCACGTCATTCTGTATTAACTCTTTTAAGTAACAGAGATTTATTTTGCCTCTTTTCTTTTCTTGTCCCGGCGGATGTGACAAATAATTACCCTTTTCGTTATGTAAATCAAGACATGGCCATCTCAGGAATGTAGGAGAGGCCCCGGCCAGGTCAAGTCCTTTGCCATCGCATATAACAGCCAAGCCATCACTTTAATTCCAACCGAGATATTGTTCACTGACTATATATCTATTTTTTTTTTAAATACATCTTTATCTATCTAGATATACTCTTTGTATTGTCAAAAAGAAAATAAAAAATAAAAAGGTAAACACTTGCAATCCGTCTCTCGTCGTTCCCTCGCATTGTCGTATTCACCCCCTCTTAACCCGAACTGAACTGCCACTGTCCGCGGCACTGAACCGGCGGCAAAACTAAGAGAAAAAAATGTCCAAGAAAACGAGCCACCGAGCCCTCAGATGCCAATGTCAATACCCATAAAGTTTGCAGTGTCAGATCAGTAACTTTATCTTGCTGGCGCGGGAAATCAGCAACCAACTGCACTGGACATTCAGGAGACTTCTTCTTCTTCTTCTTCTTGTTGCAACATTATTGTTTACGTCATAATGAGCTATGTTAGACTGGATAAATGATTGATGATGTGTACATGTACATATATAGAGAGATCTTCTTGTCAAGAAACTTGCTCACATAGATTATTTGATTGTTTGCGCTATGGTTAAATAGCTAGGGTTCAGGGTTTATCTGTCAGGCGCGGCGGCAATGGGCGGTTAGGAATCACCATCACATGCCGAACGGAATTGGTGACTAATTCTGAGAAGATCTGTTAATCATTTGGAATGGGATTGACAGGAATGATGATTCCGGGTTGCCTTGCAGCATCGGCCGGGAGTAGTCGCCGTTTGCATATATGTGTATGTCAGGCGGACACCGTTTTTTTAGGGCAAAGCATCATGAACTAGCAAGACACTGACCGGTATCTCGCCAAGCTGTATAGTCATTCGTATAGATGTATTTACTAAATATGTAGCTAACAACGACCAAAGACATCAGTGCTCGCTTCCCCTTCGCTTCCCCTTCACACGCACTGACAACTCTCCATCCTTTTTCTGAAGAAACCCTGACAGAAATTGAGACCACCGCTTGGCCTGTCTACAGTACGTATATATATCTAGCCGATCCTTTAAAGACACGCCCCTCTAACAATAACCATCCTAAATCTTCTACACATTTTTGCGGCTGGCGGTCAAGTCGAGGTGAACGCACAGAGGGGCTTCTTGACGATGTGTCTTCTCTCTCATTTCTCCTTCTTATTGCCGTTTTTGGAGGTTCGAGTATTGGCTTTATTCATCGTGTAGCGCAGTGTGAATCAAACGACCAAGTGATTTTTTTTTTGGCTGTCGGTGAAATATCCGACTCATATGTTTCCTCGTTTTGGTGGGAAATGTCCTGAATACTCAACTTTTTTTTTAGTCTGGAAAGATATGTAAATACGTGTGGCTATTCGAATGTTTTTTTTTTCCTTCTTTTTCGCATCAAGAGGCTTAGACAGCTTAGACTTTTTGGGCGGTATCTAGACTCGACATCAAAACGATCATCATCATCAAAGCTATGGTAAATATTACGAAAACAACTTTTGTCATCCGGCAAAGTCGACCAATCCATTTTTCCCATTTTCTTTGATGTCGCTTTTCAGAAATGGTCCAAAATAAAAAGGCTCGGATGTGGTTTTTTCTTTACCGATGGTGATGATGATCAGGAACAGAAGTTTTATTTAGGTTTTCAATCCATTTTATGCGGTGTCCTGTGGGTAGCGGCAGCGCTTGTCGTATATTTCGGAAACATGGCAAAATATTTAGTCAATGTCCTTGAAGCTTATTCCCGTCTTACAGACCCCCTAGCAGCAATCCGGCCCAACGTCTTCCAGAAGCACTTGAATTGGGGCTCCCCCCCCTCCCCCCTATAATTCACTATAATGAACCATGAATATAGGATACTGTATCTGCGCGGCTGTCCGTTTAAACGCAAACCCCCGATTGCTTACCAAGCCCACAACTCCGCCACAAGAATCACACTGATTCCCATCAAACTAAAGAAATATTTAAATAGATAATACAAGCCCCTCCCACATTCCGCCTAGCACTATATCTAAACAAGTATCTTTTTTGGAGGCTTTGGGTATGAATTAACGAAAGGAATGTTATAGTTCGTCCGTCTGTCTCATCAGGCCCCGACCAATTCAAACTGTACATAAATATTTGCATGCAGCACCTGATGAATTCCTCAAGCAAAATCCTGTCAGAAACTCTGCCAAGCGTGTCGGCGACGGAAATGAGCATAACCGACTTTGGCCTAGGCATCGAGTTTGCGATCGGTCAGTTTACTTTTTACTTTGTGAGAAAGGATCAGACCAAGGACCCGAGTCTATGTTTTCTGACCGTAGGAAAGGCGGATGAGCTTCGGACCAGTTTCTATGTTAATGTATTTTAATATTAGAGGCAACAAGCAATATATCGTCAGTCTGACTTCTTGTTGGTATCTATTGCTATTATCCATCAGATTCAAGGTCCATTTGATAATAGTCAATGTTCTTGACATGGTCTGATCAATCATCAATTATGGTTCATGCATCAATGCCTGCCTGTCAGCATCTGCTAGACTTGACTATGTATAGTTATCAATCAAATTTCCCCCAAAGTTATCCCTAACCCTTTCCATCGGACTCTTCTCATATCCCGAGATTCCATCTCCTACCCGCCAAATCCGCCAGCCGAGAAGAGGAAGAAGCCTAAAGAGCAAGTAAATCAGGACATAAGTGTATGGTGGGCAAGGTGAGAAGATGAGTGGATTTCTTGGAATCAGTATATATATATATATATTTTTCATTTTGATCTAGAAGAGTTTACATTGGATTTAGTCCCGTTTTTTATTTTTATTTTTATTTTTATTTTTTTTCTTGTAAAAATGTGGGTTTGCTAGAAAGAGCTCGATGGTGGAATTATGGGTTAACTGCGAAGGAAGAAGCGATGCGATGCGCTTGTTGGGATGTCGTCGGTCCACAACGTTGGTAAATATCCAAATATTCGTATAAATTTGGAAAGAGTGACGTTTACTTTTTATCAAAAGGTGTCATAGGTGTCATTCGTGATGCTTGCTAGAATGGATGTCTCGGATAAAATCGTATAGTCATAGTTAAATATTTTTTTTGTCTCGACACT
The DNA here is from genome assembly GCA_017139545.1 of Ambrosiella cleistominuta. Classification (NCBI taxonomy): domain Eukaryota; kingdom Fungi; phylum Ascomycota; class Sordariomycetes; order Microascales; family Ceratocystidaceae; genus Ambrosiella; species Ambrosiella cleistominuta. The sequence continues at coordinate 35,524 of JABFIG010000208.1, read as the reverse complement.
GTTGTGGATGATAGTTAAAATTTGAAACCCCCAACATGCAATTACCAATTGGTAATATTCAAAGCAACTAATGCCTAAAGTCGGCGTATTATCGTTGAAGATGACCAGAGGAATTGATTCTTAATTCCTCGGGGGCTGGACGGGGCCGTCCCAAGATGAAGATAGTTACCAGTAATTTCTTTTTCTTTCTTGACACGATGATTATAACTGTACCCCCGTCCTTTTTCTATTTTTTACACAGAGACTGCATTCGGGGAAGCAACCGGATGCATAATCTCCGATATCACTCACGGATCCTGTGATAGTGGCTATTATGTAAATATGTCAAAATTGGCATGCTGCAGGTTTTCTTTATTATTTAGCTTTCACACAAGATGCCGAGACTGTGGCCTTGGAAAGGATTCTACATGGCCGGCTGAAAAAAATGTGCTATGGTGATGTCGTCTTTTGATGATACAATGTTCCTGAATGGTTTCAATTTCTATTTTTGGCCGTGACCAGTCTGGTCGTCACATTTGCTGTCGAGTATTTTATAAACCCTAACACTTTCTTACTGTAATTGTTCACTGTTCTCATATCCGATATTCTAATCACCAGCTATTCAAGCTGTGATAATCCCGAATGAAGTATACAGTGATCCACACCATCACCAATTATCTGAAACTTTTGCTCCTGCTTTTACAATCATGAGACTTCTTGCTCTTAATTCGGTTGCAGCACCTGCATATAAACTACAATGATGTTACTAAAAGCTTATCTAACATACAGCACACATCCTCGGATTGCTTCCTTCATTGGCTCGGATGCGATCACAATTCCACTAATGGATCGTGACGATAGACAACTTGCCTAAGATGCCAATCCCTCAATAACATCCTTATACCAAACACTCAGACGAAAATTAATCTCATCCAATTCAATTCATCCGTCCCAATATCACAAACTCAAACTTTAAAATCACGAATCCTTTCCTTCCCTTTCATCGTCAATCTCTGCCAAACCTCCCTGACAACACAAACCACAAATATACCCCAACCCAACCAATCACATTTCACTAATTTTTGTAAGCGCCCATCTAAGCGCTGCTGCAAAACCCTAACCACTGACAAGAAAAACAACCCATCCATTGTACTACATGAACCAAACTTCATCCTAAAATCCCAAGTGACACACGCAATGTACAGAATGCACCCAGCGTTGCGGGCGCCTATTTGAAGATTCTATTTCAAGAGTAATTTTCAGGCGCAGTGCGTAGTTAGGAACGACAAATGGATGTATGTGATGGTGATAAGTCAATAGCGGGGTACATAGGTAGGATAGAAAGGCCTTTCTTTATCTCAAGGTGGGATGGAAAGGGAATAAGGAAATTCGGTAACCGCTGGGTATGTATGTGGGTGGGCGACAGATGATGTAAGTCATTGGTCTATGTTTAGCATCAAGGTTGACAGCTGGAGACCGTAAGGGATTCCGGGGACCGGGGAGGGGTGTAGTGATAGACGGTGGGGAGGAGAGGAGAGGGGAGAGGGGCCGATTCCAGATGGGCGGTTAAACAACGGGGATGTTTCTATTTAAATTGAGTTGTTGAGAACAGATCTGGTCATGCTGGACTGACACGCGGTTCTATCTTTGGTATATTGATATGTTGGAAGTATATAGACGTCAACGTACCGGGGCACTACCAAGTAGAATTCAAATATAGATCAAGTGTAAATATCCTCGAGAACTTCGAGGTCATTGGTAACTGATATCACACCTCGTCAAATCTTATCCCGTGAATACTGTCAAGGAAACCATGAAGTGTTCTATTCGGACCTTGGATGGCCTCGTTATACCCCACCACCGGCGGTTAACTATCGTCTCATTTGTTATTCTCAGGTCCCACTCCTCCCAATACCTCCACGGAGACGTCCATATCTCATCAAATCCCCTTGAAAGATACTTTTTGATAGCGTCCACAATCCTCGGCACAACCCCACCTCAACCTTTCCATATACTGACGGTCAAAAAAAGAAACAAAATCTACCTAAACATCCAAATCACACACCATCTTCCACTCCTCCATTCCCACCACTATCACCTCCAACTTAATGAACCCCCCCACGAACCCTGCGGCTAAACGAACTGGTCCCATTGCTAGCGCAAGGAAGGCACCGTGATGGACGGTGATGGCTATTTTTTATCTTTTTGCAATGTAACGGATATGGAATTTCAGATGAATATGAGGATACTGAGAACACCACATCTCACATCTTGATATCATGAGCAGGAAAGGATGACCGGGCGGTGTATCCGGAGTGCCGATGTTAATGGGATGATAGATGAAGGATGAGGAGATTATGGAAGTGGATTAGGGGTAGTTGTTTTTGATCTAGTGATGAGACCGGAGGGAGTCTATGATAGTGACGGTTAGAAAAAATGTGACTCAATGTTGGTGACGAAGACTCAAGGTTAGATATGCCGAGGGGATAGATAATCTTGGCTACGTATGCAAGTATACTATTCTCGGACATGAATATTGTGACGAGTAGTTGTGATGCGACTGATACCTATCAAGCATAACGATCACCAATAGCCCACTTACAGAGACATAAACAAGTTTTATCCGGAAAGAAACAAAAGACCATCAGGTCACTGATATACAATTATGCTCTACAAAATCCCCAAACGCCAAACCGATTCCATCACGACCCAATATGCAAAACCTAACCAATCAAAAATCCTTACTTCTTCTGCCTCTTCGGACTCTTATCCATACCGTCACCAAGAACACTAGCACTACGCTTATGTCTCCCATCTTCACCCTCCTCCTTTTCTTCTTTGACTTCCACGTCTCCTTTCTCCCCCCCTCCGCCGTCTTCACCCTCCTGACTCTCACCTCCTTCTTTTACCCCCTGATCTTCTTTCTCTTCCTCTTCATCCTTCTCTCCCTTCTCTCCCTTTCCCTCCCTCTCAGCCGCCTCCTTCTCTAACCGTTCCCACTCCGCATTCTTAGCCATTTCAATCTTGAGCTCAGCATCAATCTTGTCGCTGACCTTACGGGTATCTAGTAAGCTATTGACTGCGGCCAACAACTTCTCAAAGCTAGCAGAGACACCCGCAGTAGGCATGATAAGTCTCGGCGGAATATCTAACTCCAACAAAACATTCGTAATGCGTTGCTGTTGAGTGTGGGATTTGCTGGCGAATAACTTGTTGGTCTTCTCTGTTCTGAAGGAAGGTCCTGACGTTAACCGATCATGATAGGAAACACCGTAGACGATCATTTCTATATCTGAAAGCTTGCGGCGTTCCTGAAGAGGATGAGCGCCCTTCTTGGCGGCGGCAATAGGAGTATGGAAATTGACAGAATCCCGGCGGTTATGACCAGACGTGACAATAGGTGGCATGGTCGGTGCTGTCGGGGCCGGCGTAGCAGAGGATGACACACTTTCCCTTCTCTTGTGAGGGGCTGTCTCGACTGTGGGTGTAGCGGTTGCTGAAGAAGCAGCAGTACCAGTAGCGGCCGCAGGAGCAGCAGCAGCACCTTCCGGCACAATAGATTTCCGCCTCTTGGACTTGTCCTGGGCGTGCAGTGTTTGCAAGAGGTTCTGAAGACCGACACTGGTTCTGATGCTGCTGATATCGTGGGTGTCAGCTTTGGGGTAATCCAACCGTTGATACAGTTCTCTGCGTTCCTCATTAAACTTTTGGTTGCGCGCAAGCACCCTTTTGATCTCAATAAGCAGAAGCTCCTCTTCCTTGGCTTCCTCACGAGATTTGGAAAGTGAGGCAGTAGCAAAGTCTTTCCGCAAGCGTTCAGAGGCAGGGTTGTAGTTAGTGAGGATTTCGTAGAGGGACATCTCGGACACCGTCATGTATTCCGGTGGCTTCTGAACTTCCATTAATTTCGCTTGTATTGAATAAAAGCGCGCCTTCATGTCTTCCATTGTGCGGGGTGTCGTTGTCGGTGTAGATTTGTCGCTGGTCATAGCAATGTCGCCGTCTGGCGTTGTTGGAGTGTAGTCGTAGCGATCCCACATAATTGGCCATCTCAAATCGTAGTCCGCCGCCAACTGAAACAGATAGTCCGTCTCTTCCCTTGACCAGTCGTCACTCTGCAGATACGCATGGTATTGTTCGTCCGTGTAATGCGGCAGTTCCACCTTGACATTGTACTTTGAGAACGCAGACTCCTCTGGCTGTCCCACCAGAACTTCCTGTCCATCCGGCCCCAGAGACATTGTGTCCTTCCTCCGCCAATGTCTCAGAATTAGACTTGTATCATCTCGAGATGAGTTCATAAATGGTCTTTGCTCCCACTTTGCCACAGGCTTCTTCGTCGCAAACCGCTTCTTCTTAAATGCCAATTGCTGCTGTACAATCGCAATTGGCGCATCTCCACCCAAGCTCTGCACTTCACGGGCCAAACCCTTCAGACTTTGCCGGTGACCAAAGGGCTTTCCCTTCTTGGCGGGCCGTGGCGTCGCCGGGTCCTCGGCTGGAAGCTCCAGAACATCACGGAGGTCTGAAGCCGCCATACTTTAGGGACTTTTTGCTATTAAACTATGGTACAATTTGTCGGTAATTAGGAGTTGATCGATAAGTGTTTTTGGCGAGGCTACGCGATGGGCAAGGCTGAGCGCAACTTTTTTTCTCTATCGGTTGGGTTCGATTGATCACAGGCGAAAATCAGATGACATGAGATGCTCTGATGAAAAAAGAAGATATCGCTTGAATTGATTAATGATAATATTGAGAGAGTGACTGGCCTTTCTATTTCGATTGGCGATTGCAAGGAAGACGCCACTTCAAAAAAAAAGTATAACAACAATTTAGTGGAGCATGTCACTAAAGTTGCAGCCAAAGACCCTGGCCTAGACTAACAAAGACCCTAGATAGAGGGTTAAATTAGCACGTGACTAGTTTTCCTCGAACGTGGCAGCTTTAGCGCGATTAGTTACATGGTAGCTGAGTTGGACGCACGATAGCTGTTATGAAGCCGAAGCATTCCATATTTTCTATAACTGTCTACCTCTCGGTAACGACCTCGACAACCCTGCCATCGGGTGTATTGACAGATTTACGATTCTCAATTGGCTGCTAGACTACCAATTGGCCCTGACGATTCAACGATTTGTCTGCTGATTACTTATTTGTCGCTTGCAATTCCTCTGTTACAAGACCCCCGACAGCTACCGAATATCCTGTACGACTTCCGACGTTTGATTCATACAATAACGATGAAGGCCTGGCTTCCTTTGCTGGCACTGAGCTCCGTTGCTCAGGCGTTATACTTTTACATTGACGGCACTGGTCCCAAGTGCTTTATTGAGGAGCTTCCTAAGGATACTCTGGTGGTTGGTCACTATGTGGCTGAGGAGTACGACGAGAACAGACGGATTTGGGACAGCCACAGCGGCATCTCTATCTACATTTCCGTTGATGTACGTGAACACATTGGAGTTTGTGAGTTGGAGAAGTAGACTTCTGGTCACGAGATCCTCCCTCACCCAACTTTTACAGCCCCAAATTATATCCCATGACATGTGACGCTAACACCCACCAGGAAACCTTTGATAATGACCACCGCGTCGTCTCCCAGCGCGGCGCTAACAAAGGAAAATTCACCTTCACCGCTGCGGACGCTGGCGACCACAAACTCTGCTTCACCCCCTCGTCAACCTCTGGCCGCTCCGGCTGGATCAACGCCAAGGACCCCAACGGCGGCATCCGCCTCCACCTCGACATGACCTCTGGCGAGACGTCTGAGATTGATGGCAATGACAAGACCAAGCTGGATGACATTGCCTCGCGGGTGCGCGATTTGAACAACCGGTTGCGCGAAGTGCGGAGGGAGCAGGTATTCCAGAGAGAGCGGGAGGCGGAGTTTAGAGATCAGTCGGAGGCTACGAATGCTCGGGTTGTGAGATGGATTGTTATTCAGTTGTTTGTTTTAGCGGGAACTTGCACGTGGCAGTTGTCGCATCTGCGGTCGTTTTTTATCAAGCAGAAACTGACCTAAGTGGGAGGGATTTGATATACGAGGGAGGGTTGTTGAGGGGACTTGTAGAGCTGGAAAGTCAAGAGTTGTAGATTGGGAGATGTGGTATCTGTCTACTGGCATAGCTCACTGTATATGACGCTGGTAGATGGTTGATGTGTGTTTTTATATTTTATGGATTACGAGTTTAGATGTCACAATGTGTCACGAAGAATAAGAGACTACTTGTATTATTTGAGCCCAATTTTACTTTCTGGTATGTTTTGTGAATGGTTATTATTTTTTATAGTTGTCTGGTGTATTGAGGTATTATCACGTACTTTAAGACTAATACAATGAATATAATGAGCTTTTGCGAGTACCTATTTAATTTGACTAATAGCCAAGACAACATTCACATTCTTTTTGTCATTCTTTTGGGCTGTAAACATCTGCCTGCTGGTAAGCTGCTGGCCGAGTACATGGAGCTCCAAATCTTTGCTAGGCGAGGCGGCCGGGTGACTAAAAGATATCGGAATATGTTTTGCAGTTGGAGATGGCGTAACATGGATGGTGAATTGTTCAACGTGGGCAACATGGGCAACATGGGCAACATGGGCAACATGGGCAACATGGGCAACGTGGGCAACGTAGGCGATGATATGGTGTAATGTTGTTTCGGATGGATATGTCTTCAATTTGTTTTTTTCTTGTTTATGGGGTTTTGCTTTCTTTGAACATCAACTGCCGAGATGGAGAGATAGAAGACTGTGGCGATGGGAAGCAGCTGTTGGAGAAGAGATTTCAAATTGTATGAGAGAAGATAAGTGCTGAGTGGGCTGTGTATAGGAGGTGTGTATGGGAGAAGCAGTCATCTGAGGATAGATGATATGATGCAGAAAAAGACGGCGTGGGGTTCTCGTAAGACAAGAATATCTCCTTGGTGTAAACATGGACGACCCACATTAAACATCCGGTGGTGAACAAGTTCAATAGGTAGTGGTGGTCTTTGTCTGCAGGTTCATCAGGCTCGATGCGACGCATTTCAAAGGAAAACAAGTGATAGGTAAATATATAGTTCAAATCGTCACAAAACATTGATTCAGGCTAAAGTGAATACATATTTATAGATTTGATTTGATATTTATATATATTAAATGATATGATCAGATCAATGTATTTCTTTTTTAGTTTTAGCCGCGGACGCCAAGTGGTAAATAAAACATCTTGGGTATTTTGGTAATAATGCGCAAACGCCTGGAAAATGACGGAAGGCTTGGTATCTGGTGACCGAGTAGAAGGTACGGTGAGATAAGGCGAAACTAGAAGAAAAAATGAACCCCAACTAAAAAAAAAAGCCCGAAACATTAACGAAACCAAAAGATGATAAGCCCAAAAAAACGAAAACTCCGTGATGCCCAAGATGTATATGAAATCCAGTGTAGAACAAGGTAAAAAAAAGTATAAAAGATGTCGAGGTAACGAGGATTTTGTCACCGAGAATATGGAAAGAAAAAAAAAACAAGTCATCAAAATCATTACCAGACATGTCGTAAAGATCCAGGAGTCTATGTTCGCGGTTGATGCCGTTTTTGGAGGGGCAATCTTTCCAGAATGCCTCTTGTTAGATCTAGAATTTTCCAACAAAATTTTGCTTAAGTCTGCTATTTCAAGCAGCCAAGACAGACCATCACCAGACGAACGATTTTTGTTTGTTCCGTTATCGTAAGAGCCCGCACCGGCTACGATAAGACCTCTCCCCTTTTCCACATGCTATTTTGTACTTTGGGAGAGAACAGGAGCAACGGAAACAGACCAACGGGCCACAGCCATCGGAAGCCGATAAGAAAAATGTTGTATCAATATATACAAAATCAGAGCCAGCTGTTTATGAGAACTCAAACTTCTCGAGGTCACGAGTCAAAATTGCCATTTGAGCCCGCTTAGCAGCTTCGGCGAGGAGAGTAAAGTTGTTGAGGAAGGACTCAGTGGAGGCTTGGGAAGTCGAAGAGACGGCGGCAGGGGGAGTAGAGGGCATCTGGTGGGCGGAGGCGGAGGAGACACCGGAGTTGGTGTTGTAGGAGTCCATGGCTTGGTTGGTTGGAGGTGTTGAGGAGAGTATCGTGGAGATGGAAGAATGGAAGATTGAGTATGTTGTTGGAAGATATAATGTATGTGATGAATGATGGGAGAGAAGAAGCAAAGGAGGGATCAAGAGAAAGATCGCGGGCGAATAAATAGGAGGAGAAAGACCGGTATTTGTATTTAGAAAAGGTACAGTCGGAAGCAAGTAAAAAATGAATATATAAAAAAGAAGGGATTTATTTATGTAACTAGTCCCGATTTGGAGTAATGAATTTATTGACCTGAGGCGATTTTGGACATATAAACAAGTTAAAAAGTAAAAAAAAAAAAAGTAAGGCCGGACTGGCGGACTGGGATGTACGGGGGGGTGCATCAAACAACTTGATTATTACCAGGTCGAACGATCAAGAACGCATTAGTGTTGTTTGTATCTCTTTTATGGGGGAGGAGAATTTGCAGACCGAAGAGAAGGTTCAGTGCGGGGGATTATGGAGAAGAATATATGTATTGTTGAAGTTTTCTCATGACCTCTAGCGTTAGCTCGTGAGAAGATGAAGAAAGAAGGCGTGATCACTTAGAACAGAAACAAATGACCAGATGAAGAGGTCATAATCTGTGAAAGTTCACTGATAAAGATTCTGTAATCTATTTTGGCTCACTCAAGACATATTCTAGCGACCATTTGTTCGGCTCACTCAATATGTATCTGATGTTCTACGACACCACTCAACCCCGCCAATGTACATACGTTTTTACTCCTTTTGGATTACAGTATCATCAATCTCGGCGACAGGGTAACCTTTCTCCTATCTGTCATGAAGCTGACAATCGGAGCCAAATGATAGCTGAGCAAAGGAGTATTGAAAATAAATGGTCGCTTTTATTGCATCACATGATGAAAATGTTCAGAGGAGACCGGGTCACAGAAAAAGACCCGGAAGACCCATATGAAAAATGCAAAGAAAAAAAAGTTGGCAAGACAAGAGGTTGTATAGAAGAAAACAGAAGACCGGCATTCAGTAAATGTAAATGACTCTATTAGGATAAAAATCAAAGGGTTCTTGACATCAACTCACTCTTGCTCTTGCCTGGTCCATGGCATGGAGAAATGGAAAATTAAATGCATCTTGGGGAGATATCGTGGAATTTGGCGAGAGAAATTCTCTTTTTTGCCTTTTTTTTTCTTTGCGGGGAGATAGAAATTTCCCAAAGGGATGATTCGATGCAAAAGACTATGATGCCATTTTTTGTGATTTGGAGATATCAAGCATCAAACTTTCAAGCTTCAAGCTTTTGTTAGTTTTGGTCTCTGATGAGCTTGGATGCTCCGATGGATAATGTTGCGGGGTAATTTCTATATACATATCTGTCAGATCGACCGTTGGCAGAAACAATTGTGCCCCGGGCAGACGGGGCTGGGAACACCAAGTCTATCCCAGGTGAAAACCGAAGAGAAGAGTATCACGAGTTATATGTAAATATACTTAATTGAATCAGCATCACCACAGGCAAATCATCAAGAAAAGTAAAATACCTTTTCAGCTTCCTGACTAAAGAGATGTAATTGACTCTTGTCTCCAAGCTAAATTAAAACGCAACTCCCAAATAATGGCCTGATGAATTCTTACTATAAATTATTCCGCATTTTACTCTTTCCCAAGTGCACACACACAAAGTGTTACCCGTTCTATTCCGGGCTTCTTTTGAGATGTAGACGTCCCATGTTGCCGTGGCAGATTACCAGAGCAGGCATGATAAATTTATATAAATTTATATACAAAAAAGATGAGGTTGCAATTTGGTCGAGAACTCATTGAGAAATGTAAAGTCTGTCAAGAGCTGTCATGATCAAGGGATTGTCGGACGTGATGGTCCAGATGCAACTCCAGATCAGAAGATAGAGTCCACAATGTTCATCCACACAACATCATCATCGACCTCTAAAAAATCGAAATTAGCTGCTGTTTAATCAGGCCCTCCGCATATAATCTAAATACCAATCAACCCTGCAAAGAAAAAAAGTACCAAAAGAAAAAAAAGAAGAAAAACAAATACTATTAAATATCCCCCCGGCCCGCTAATTTCACCGCAACCCCCAAGTAACCCACCGAGCTAAGCTCCTTAGCCTCACTCTAACAAACCACACATGTCCGGATATCGTGATATCGAAACATGTTTTTTTTTCTCCGCAATTCTTTCTTCTTTTCATGGATTTGCATAAATATCAAGGCCGGGATGGTATTCGGCGAACATGCAGTGTAGCACACCATTATGTCCTCGAATTTTTATCTTTTATACACATAAAGGCAAGTCAAAAGTTCAATATCATGATTGTTGACCCCGGGTAAAGATCAAATATATCGAATCGTGGACCTGCTTGACATGAACGGATGAATATACACCCCCTCTCATTCTCCCTCTGTCCCAATCCAATAAATAGTATCACCAGCATCTTGTTTTATCGTCAGATACTTCTCCAACTTCTTATTTTTATTTTTTATTTTTTCATCTCTTGAAAATCTGAAATTTGTTTTGGGTTGGTCTGAAGGCCATTATTGCAACATTTTAGTGCAAAAAAAAAATTATATCAATATTCACATTGTTTTTAAAGGGCAGGAAGATACCGAATATCGACCGAGTCCCCGGATTTTCTTGGAGAGGGGGCCGACTAACTTACTGGGGGATCTGAGAAGGAAGGAATGGTTGGTGAACTTTTTCCTGCCCGTTTTGGAATGGTACTTGGTGTTCCAAGTGAGCTTCAATATTATGAAGGCAGAAACTTTGACACTAGATTGCACATACACATACACACACATACATTTGTGGATACAAAATATACAGAAAGAACAAATGTACTTCCAAGACCACTTTGGTAATGCTGAGAAAGTCTGCCATATTTTCCCCAATCACATGATGTTGAAAAAGTTTCCTGTAACTGATTCAAGTTACAAATATGGGGTGCTGAATATTTTACCCCTTTTAGGCAATTGCACAAATTTCCTCTCTTTTTCTCCATAAACCCCAACTTTTCAACCCCGGATCCCTCACAGCATCAATTGTGGAGAGAACAAGAGCCATAGACACGAACCACCACCAATGTCAATATCGCCAATACAAAAAAGAGATCTACCATGATCGGATAACTAATTCATTCCTCTTGCTTACTCCAAGAAATCCCATATCGACAGCAACAATAATGAAGCAAGACTGTATGCCGATTTCGTCCAGGCGTCCGAGATTATACACCTATACATGTCCACATATACATAGCAACCTCTTGGAATCCCATCTTCGCTTGCCACCCAGCCTGCAAGGCCCCCGTTCATACCTTGGCTTATACGCATTTAGAAGGATATAGGGTGTCGCTGGGAAGAAAATAACCCGGAGGGGTTCTTCGGCTAGGAGGGAGAGAGAAAGGGTGTGTGAATTCATTGTTGTGATATGCAGGTTGGTTATTTAGATTAGAAAGGATGGTTGGCGGGGTGTTGGCGGTACGGATCTTGATCCGGATGCAGTTGAGGGGAAGGGTAGGTGAAGAGAAGGAAGAAGGTGTGTGTACATGGAGGTGGAAGTGACATGTATGTACATATGTATGCGGTGGGTTTAGAAGTATAGAAGGGCAATGCGCATCCGTGGTTACGGTTAGCTGGACCGTGGGGGTAAGTGGTGAGCGTCAGACCGACATGTCCGAAGGGTGTAGACTTGACTGATAGATTGCACATCATATCCATCTTATCCAACTCAGTCTTTGGTACCCGGATCCTTTCGAGAAGCGGTCTACGCACAAACACACGGAGATTCCGCGTAACTTGGTTCACGCCTTCGATGAGACATCTCACATGTTAGTCTTTCCCATCAAGTTACGGCACAGCCAGCTTGTCAGACATAATCCAATGTCTGTCTAATGGAGGAAACTTCACCCCCCTCCCCCCTTCTCCTCATCCCGAGGTTCCAGGCCTTTGATATCGGAGGTGGGGAAATGGAAAATCTTGTCATCATGGTCCCGTGTATTCATTCATTCTCACAACTCAACTAACTTTCACTCACACGTTCATGACTTTATAGTAAGGACTACAATCTCATGATTCATTCAGTCGTCAGCCAGGACGTTGATGCCATCATCACCGCCACTGGGCTCATGACGCGAGTCTAGATAAATGCTTATCTATACGACTATGGAAATGAATCATGTGTTCTATGAGATTCTACACACGATAATCTCATATCGCTTTGAAACCCCATTTACCCGCTGCTCCGAATAATCGGAGGCTTAATGAGACTTTCATTATCTAACTGCCCCGGCTATTCTAAATCGCAAACAAATATGAAAGTGAGCCTCGCCGACACTGGGCGATGCCATCTGCACGTTCCGTGACCAGTCTTCTTCCTCATGACGGGTCCATTACGATATTTGATATTTCCATCCATTAACCAGATCCGATAGATAATGAGGTTATTGAATCCACAATGCCTAACCCATGGCTTCTCCGCTAACATGAATTGCATTCTATTGTGTAAATTGGAGTAACTTGCACAACATGACATGGCTAGGCCCTTATAAGATATCGTAATTCACCCACCGTTTATAGCCGAAGGCGAACTTTAACAAAATTGACATAATTACACAATTACAGGCTAACAAGGCATCGAGATTGAATCTATCAATAACAAACACAAAAACCTGAATCAATCCAACTCTTCATAACTTACCTGTGGTTCGGCATCACTAAATCGCTGGCATCATTTGTCCTACCCTGCAACACACCAACTGTTTACTGAACAAGGAAACCCTAACAGACCCTATACATGTGCATATGGCATTATGATTAATCAGATCCGCGCACACAACCCTAATTATATATCTCGCCACTAGGGTTTGTGCTAACGACTAGTCAAAACGTCAACATTCCGTCTTGGTCTTAAATCTGACACCAGAAAAGCGGGCCGCTACTCCAAATCAACGGTTCAGAGTAATTTTTCGTCACTTTTTGGGCGCAGAGTTACTGCACTTGCCACCCAGCATTCTATTAACTCCGATTGTTTAGGCCTCATTTATAGGGGCTGGGGCCCCTAACATAATGCTATAGGATAGGGAACATAGCTGCTGACGTGAAGAAGAAAAAAATGCGTTATCAATCTCGGAGGAAGAAGAGGGCTCCACTTTCTTTGATTATCCGAGGGTTTCTGACTCGTGAGGTTTTACTAAGCTGGATAGCATTTTTCGATATATAGCCCGTGATATCTTGAAACGGAACTGTGCAATTTCTTATTTTCTTACAGAGCAATTTGTACTTGATTATTCTCAACGAATTCCTACAAGCTACATAATTCTCATTACGACAACTGATTATTACAAAAATCTAGTTACAACAAAAAGATATACCCATATTCAAAATGCTTCCCATTCGCACTGCTCTCCGCACCGCCCGCCCATTGACTGCCCGTCCCATCCTCCTCCACACCCCCACCGTCTCCATACCCATCCGCCGCGCCTACCACGAGAAAGATAAGTCTTGTTTCCCTCTACCCCCACAATGATATCTCTGAACGTCCCGCTAACCTTCTCAGCACTGATCGACCACTATACGCGCCCTCGCAACGTCGGCTCTCTGAACGGCAAAGACCCTAACGTTGGTTCCGGCCTTGTCGGCGCCCCAGCCTGCGGTGATGTTATGAAGTTGGATATCCAGGTTGACGAGAAGACGGGGACCATTATTGATGCGCGGTTCAAGACTTTTGGCTGTGGATCGGCGATTGCGTCGTCTTCGTATGCAACGACGTTGGTGAAGGGTATGAGATTGGAGGATGCGGCCAAGATTAAGAATATCGACATTGCGTCGGAGCTCTGCTTACCACCTGTGAAGCGTAAGTTTTCCTTCCTAAATTTCCTTTGCTCATCTCGAGGCTGAAACAAAAAGTTGCCTCGCCGCCGAGAAGCAGGTATATTGAGGCGTATTTATGACTAACATTAGTTCTTTGCTAGTTCACTGCTCCATGCTGGCTGAGGATGCTATTAAGGCTGCCATTGCAAACTACAAGAGCAAGCGGCCCGCGGGTGGCTCCAGCCTTGCTGGCACCGGCAAGACCATTGCCGATGCTGCGGCGACTGCCCAGCCTACTGCTACCGCCGCTGGTGCCTCTGCGTAAGGCGTCTGGTCGCACATACCATTAAAACAAAAAAAAGGGTAACCGGAGGGCGACCTCTTGGTTGACTACACATTAATCGCCTCTTTCAGGACACACGGAAATCTACTGCGCTCTACGGTAAAGGACATCTGAAATAATCAGAGGTTCTCTGTTGTTCCGAAAATTCCGAGGTGGCGAAGGGGAGCTCTTGGTCTAGCTATGATGAGCTTTCTTGTAGCCTCGGGATTTGAGGGGCTAGAACGCTAGAGGATTGAGTTGGCCTGGTACGCGACAAAAAAAAAGCGGCCCCAACTTTGGGGCTCTTTACAGTGGCATCAGAAGTTCCTCATTTGCGTCGACGATGTCTTAACTGATTTTTCACCCGGCGTTTTACTGTCACTTATTCTCTATTTGCATACGGCTTGTTACTACTTTTTTTTAACCTTTGTTTTTTGATTTCAAACTGCGATTCAGTATCGCTGCTGTTGCTTGGGCTACACTGAGCAGGGGATGTGCTTGGTGTCCTTTTTTTTTTTGGCGACTTGCAATTTTTCGGCATATTAGACGCTCTGCCGAGGTTGCACGGGTTTTGGGTTATGGATTTATGTAAAAGGAGAAGAAGACGAAGAAGGGGGGAGAGATGTCAGGCATTGGTGCCTTTTTGGTTTCATTTGATGCAGGTAGGATGGAATAGCCGATGATGGGCCGATGGAGTATGGCGAGTGAGTGAGAACAGACTGGTTTGTGATTGATTGACTGTGAGGGCCGATGGTGTGCTCATTATCTCCGAGGGAGATTTTTATACATGTATTGGGAGTTGTCATGTTTGTCGCTTTTTCCATTACTGTTTGGCTTGTTTTTGGTTGAGGATATCTGAATAGAAGTATATACTTGTATGATTACACAAATTGTTTGCCGTCTGGGTCATCATTGCTTGGCGGTCACAATGTTGCTGCGCTTTTACCATCAGTGCACCCGTATCTTTTGAAATATCGCCAGGTTGCCTGCCGCTGACTGTTTGTGATCATCTATGAGTACCATCGGCATCGTCGTGTATCACTAGTGACTGATAACAGAAATCCATAGGTTGCTATAGTGGGTAACCCTCCTGTAGAGATTAGCAATGTTTTTTTTCTTGTTTGTCCTGTTCTGTTCATGACGGGGTGAATTGAAACTCGTGGCCAATTGAAGGGGCGATGAACAAAAGGTTGGTGTATTTATGGGGATTCTGATTCGTGGAGAGACACAGAGAGAGAGAAAGGCTGTTGAGGAATTTGCCGGGAACCGAAGATCGGGGGTTATTATGATGATCAGTAACAGGAATTGAATGTTTGAGGATTGATGGGGTGGGTTAATCTTAGGATGACACATCACGATGAGAGAAAGGCACATTAGCATGGGAGGATTGCTGAAAGACTATAAAAAGTACAAATTAACTTGGTCTAGAGAAATATACAAATGATTTGAAAAGAAACTTCGTCAAACCACAAGGTTGCAAACCACACCGACTTCACCAAAACTTCCCTTAAACCCTTTTAGGATTTGCCCCTTTCAACTAAGCCATGCGCATTGGTTTACCGTTGTTGATAACTCGCCATGGTGTAGCTGGTTATCACGTTCGACTGTAATTGCCTAGATTGTTATCGAAAGGTCACCGATTCGACTTCGGTTGGCGAGAGCTTTTTTTGCCGCCTCCATTTATTATTCTTTTCTTCTCCACCAAAACCGTGTAATCTCAACCTCTGATACCCGCCACCTTGACGATAACCTTGTCAAATGACGCTCTGACCTGTCTGCCGAAAAAGTACAACAGGACCGTCAGAAGAGTGGAGACGGAAATGACCATGAACATGATCATGTACACCTGGATCCACCCGTTGTCGTGAACCCAATCGATGGCAACGTAGATGAAGAGGAGGGCAATGAGGTTCTTGAAGACGTTGATGACGACGAGGATCTCTTGGGCAAAGAGGGGCCAGACATCAAGGAGGTATGTGGTGGCAATCGACGGTGAGTAGATGGTGTCAAAGGAGACCTTTGAAGAGGTTAGTAACGGTTGATTATCTCGGGTTACACAAAGTGGAGAACTTACTCATGGCGAAATCAAAGGCAATAGCGACCCAAGTCAGAGACTGATCACAGGCAAAGGCCACCAGAATACACCCTGCCGGCGCAATCAGGCTCCCTGGTGCCATCGAGATCAGCCGCTTTTCAGGGACAAAGATGCCCTTGTTCCGCAGGATGATCTTGTGATAATATCGCAGACATATCCGCCGCCAACCATGGCAACGATAAAGGCAATGATGGCGGTAACCTGCATGAGGTCGACACCGCTGGACGACCAGAGATACGGTGGGGTTAAGAGGAGGGACGGGAAGGCGAAGATGAGGATGAGCTGGGCGGCGAGATTGGTAGCGTAGATAAGGACGACCCAGAGGACGGGGAGGGAGCCGAGGAAGACGAAGGGGAGGGCGAAGGTGCGAAAGATGTTGACGTTGGGGTTGGGTTTGCTGAAGGAGGTCCAGACAGCAGTGGGGTAGGAGATGGGATGACGGAGACGTTGCCGGTTTCCGTGAGGCCATTGTCATTAGTAGTCAAGTTTTGGACGGGGGCTTTCTCTTTTTCGTTTTCGTCAGCGGTGCTATTGGAGGAGGGGCGGTTGGGGTTGATGGAGGTGGTGGTAGCGGCGAGGGGGCGGGCGAAGGAGGTTTCGGGGAGGAGAAAGAAGATGAGGAGGAGGGTGGTGCCGGAAAGGGCGGCGCAGACCCACATGAAGTCGCGCCAGGTGTTGGGAGAGTAGGAGACCATGAAGCCGGCGATTAGCGGGCCGATGGTGGTGCCAGAGACCATGAGGATGTGGAGGGACATGTAGTGGCCGCATTTGTGGAGGAAGAAGAGGTCGGAGATGATGCCGGGGAGGATACTCTGGGGTAAGGGGTTAATTTCGGTCTCTTTTGTTGCGTTTCCGTTGACATTAAGAAAGTTACTTACCTCGCCGGCAGAAGAGAAGAACTCAGAGAGACACCGGACCGCCAACAATTCATCAAACGACTTCACCTTGGCACTCCAAATCAACACGGCAAACAAGAAAATCATCGCCCCCACCTGACACTGACGGGCACCCACACCATATTCCCCAACCCCAACAACAAGAAATTCGATGTCATGAGTTTATTCACATTGCTCTATGACTTGTGGAACTGCATCTGGAAAATGACGAAGGCCACTGAGAGCCCGGAGCCGGCGAAATTGGCGGTGAAGTTGAAGAGGGTGGCGGAGATGAGGGTGAGGACTTTGGTGGGGCGGGGCCAGCGGAGGGAGTCGAAGGGGGAGGAGGTGGGTGGGGGGAAGAGGGAAAGGCCGTGGGTGGATTTGATGGTCCTGCCACCGGCGGCGGCGGGGGGGATGGTGGAGAGGGTGATTTCGTCGGGCATTTTGGGGGGTGGTGAGAGGGATAAGAGAGGGATAATGGGAAGGAGAAGGGGAAGAAGGAAGAGGTGAAAGACAGAACGAGTGGATGCTTTTTTCTAGAGAAAGTCGGCCGTCGGACTCGGTTGACTTGCCGTTTATGAGTAGAGCACGGGAGGAATCACGCTAGCGAGTTTCTAGAAGGAAGAGAGAAGACTGATGTATACATGAAGAGCATCGTTAGAACGAGAAAGGAAGGGACGGATGCTGATTATTAAAGTCTACGCTGATGAACAAAAACTATCTTTGAGAGGAACATGTTTGAGGTCTGAGGGTTGCGAGTCTACTACGGCTACAGAAGGCAGAATAGCAATGGGCCCGAGATGAGACAAGTATATAGTACGGGAAGACGAGGGCTTGTGGTGTGGCATGTAGCATTGCAGTTGGCCTGGGAAGGGGAAGATGTTACGTTATGAGGGTGCATGTATTGAGATCTTAGGATCGGATGTTGGTGGTGGATGGGGTTGGGCCAGGGCATGGTACTGTGGGCTAATATATATGAAATTAAATACGAGGGGGACAGGCAAATGAGCAGACAAACGAATAAGTATGGAGTAGAGATTTAGATACGAAGAGACTATGTATGTGAACAAGGCATGTAGAGGTGTTGATCCTTTGGTGACGAGCATCGGTCATGTTGCTGGTGCATAGACAAGAACAAGGGACGGCAATCTCGAGTCCTTGTTTGTATGGACCACATGATTTATGTCTGCCCATCATGTGCGGCAAAAGTCACTAGTACTATGGAAAGATAGACTTGTAGATGCTCTCCAACAAGACTCACTGGTATGCTATATAATATGGAGTAGATATTCTATATATACATGATGTTTCTTATTGACACATCTAACACATCACTATAACTTTAGCTTCTTTCCTTTGTCCACAGACTTGTCACAGAATTTTTAGCGTAGACTGTCGCAGAACCAAAGGCATATGTCAGAGAAACGGGAGCGTTGTCCGCCGATATGGAGGGCCGTGATGGGGGTCTGTGCGCGGGGAATTAACTGCGGTGATGAATGGATGGACGGTTGGTTGGATGCGTGCGATAAGAGAGTAGATATCACAAACGAATCAAAGTCAAACATCTAGGAGGTCTTGGTGTTTAGTAGGTGATGCTGGGAGTAAAGAAGAAACAAAAAAAAAAACAGAAAAAAGGTGATGTGGTCGGCGGATGAGGTCTGATGGAGCTCAGATTTATATATCTCCACAATCTTCGTGTAACTATGGAACACAACAACCTTGTCCATAACCTCCCACTCTCACAATGGATTCTCAGCGCAGAACCCAACCTCTGCTCCTATAAGGCTCGATCTGCTTTGCACCGTCAGACAGGCCCCATTAGGTTTCCAAACATTTGCCACTAACTCACTTACTCATTACGTGACCACTATTTACATATGTTATTATGTAGATTGAAATATGGATATCACGTACATAATATTCATGCTGCACGCTAAGAAATAACAAGGAATGCCACTAACGTCGTGATGTGCATTGACGGCAGCAAACTCACAAGATTTTTCGTGGCAACCAAGATATTGGCTTATGCGCTGGGAGATATTCTCCAGTGTGATATTGAGTGAACATCGGAAGTTATCAGTGCACAACATCCGCTCCGTATCCTCTGTTATTCATCGCACTTCTGAGCCACTTGAAGGCAGTAAATTATTAACATCTTGATAGCTATGGAACTAACTCTCTACGCATATAGGATTCACAGAGAAATCTTTCGGCTTCTGTATTCGGAAGGGTATACGGTGGCGGTAGTGGTATCTGTTGGTGGATGTTCCCTCCGGTGAGTATCCGGCCCCTGACTAATACATGCTTGTACATGTGATATATACATGATGACTGCAAACGTGACAACGAAACCTGCTTCTATATTTCTATGTTTTCTCATCGTGGGCTGTGGAGTCGAGTGGCAGAGAAGGAAGATAGCTATGTATGTATACACATATACATGTACACGACCCTGCGTCCACGACGCTTATGTTAATGTGACTTTACCTCATTTATCTGCTCCAAATTCATGCTCCCCCGTAAATTATCCCACAATACCTCCCACCACTATCCCTCTTGTCCACACCCACCTAATCACTGCAGCCCTTCCCTGTTCTAACAGCGACAAGTTTGTGTTACACTTGCATCTACTCGGGTCTTTCTGCCCTGGTTGTGTGCATTCACAGACCAGATCATAGCATAATGATGTATATAGTCATAGTAAGTACCTAGCCCCTCCACATACAGCCATAGCCTGTGGAAAATACGGGGTCCCGTCTGCTCCCCCATAGTCAAGCCACAGAGCGCCAGATTAGTACTACGGTGGGTGACCACGTGGGAATACCCGGTGTTGTATGTTCTCCCCTTTTTAGGAGGGGAGGCTTATTTTATTGTTGTCATTATTAGGTTGTTGTTCCTTTGTGTTTAAAAAACTAGGCAGTTTAACTTTGTGATAAAGCTTTATTTTTGCTCTTTCCCTAGACGGCTTAATGTTCCGGTTGTAAACCACTAACCCTAAAAACTTGTGAATCTCTGGCCTTAACAAAACATGGAACAAACAGACTTTTTTTTACATCAACAGAGATCAGGCACACACCTTACATAAAACTCTCTCCAATTTCTCTCTATAATTGACAGCCATTAGTCATTATCAACATTATCTCAACCTATGTTACTCATGTTGACAGCTTGGCAGGATGCAAACAGGCCTGCTCGAGTTATTTGATCTATCTACGTGGGATAAGGGTTAGGGTCTGATAAAAAGTGGAGCCAAAACTTAAATTGAACCTAAGGGACTGCATTGGCTGCATGACTGCACTGCATGGTGGTGGTATTGTGCCTGAAACTGATCAACTGGTGATTTGACAGGAAACAAAGAATTGGGCCGCGATGGAATGGATCACTCATTGCGGAGAGGAGGGTTCCTGAAGGAGACACAGGCTTGTGGGGGTTGTAGTGAGGGTGAATAATGGGTGGGATGAAGAGGGGAGAAAGAGGACAGGGAAGAAGATATGATGAGAAAGAGGAGAAAGGCGGTTTATTGTGCATTTAAGGTGGGTGACGATGTGCAGATGGGCATATGTGTGCTTTGGGGATGCAGATGGCAAAGAGACATAAAAGTCAGCACATAAAATTACAAGGCAAAATCTAACTAGTCAAAAGACAGCATCATTGGTGAGACAGGCTCTTGTATTGTATGTACTCTTTATATGTGTCTATATGCATGTAAACCGCATTGCATCACATAGCACATAGTTACCTCCCTTTCATTCTCCACCCTTGATAAAGCCCCGTATGCAAGGCAGAATGCAAGCAATTAAACAATCAAAGACTAGTCATGACTCTACTTGGTGATGGTGTGCAGCGATTACTGAGAGGGACGGGACCGTTGTGCCGTTGGATGGATGGGGAAGTCGTGAGTGGTGCCACGTTGCGGGATCCGCAGGTGGGAAAGAGTGGGAAGGAGGCGGGCGGCCACACTGGAGAGAGACCAAGTCTCGATTTTCTTTTTCTTCGGCTGAGATGAAGTTGAGGGGAGTCACAAAGGGAAAAAGAAAGAGGGGAAACTGTTTGTATAGAAAAAGGGTTTGTCGGGATGATGCCCAAAATGAGAGGACATATGATGAGCAGGTGGATAGCGTGACATGTGTATGTAAGTGTGTATATACACATAGATATGTACATCAATATGTACATGGAATCAACGCCCGCGGCTGATAGATGGTGCCGAAAAGACACTAACAAAATGCTTAGCAAGGACTCAGAGAAGAAAAAAACGTGGCGGACAACGCATTTGTGCTTGTATGAGGTTAGATTGGAAAGGGAAGGAGAGGCGAGGCAGGATGGCAGGAGGAAGATCCTGCCGTTTCGAGGGCAGGTTTGGGCAATTTTGGGTTTTTATAAGACAGTCTTGCCCGAGACATTTATGTTTGATTCTCTCTGTTTTGATATATTGCTTGATAGCTTATACCTTGAGATACCTTCTGCTTATAATCTATACTGTCTTTACATAAGAAACAACTACACTCACACTCAAAACCACAACCATGTCCGAACCGCCCGAAATCCATCCCTTCCAATCCTATATCGACCCTCCCTACCCCTCCTCTTCCCCCGCTTCCTCCGTTTCCTCTGTTTCCTCTTCCTCCGCCTCCGCCTCCGCCTCCGCCTCCGTCTCCCCCCCTCGCCCCACCCTCTGCCACATCTACCGCCACACCCACGACAGCGACAAGTCTGCTGCCGGCCTCTCCCCCAACTACCGCCTTCGCAAAGGACTTGTAGGATCCTGGCCGCAGTTGTACGCACGGGGGTCACCGATGGGATCATCAACAAGGTCACCAGGTGTGTTGACGGGGGAGCAGGGGAGGGAACGGCAGACAGTGAGGATTCTGGCAGTCTTGGAGGGGGTGGTGGAGATGGGGAATTCGGTGGCGGGAGCGGTGGGGTTTGGGATGGATGGGTTGAAGAGAGAAGACGAAGACGAAGACGAGGACAGAGATGATAATGACGATGATGAGAGGATATATAGAGTTCTGGGAGAGATGAGTGACACAATCAACTGGTTGATGGCGGTCGTGAGTCGCATGAAGGGGATACTCTTAGACTCAGAGAGTCCACCGACCCAGGAAATGCAGCCGGCAATTACAGCAATACTCGAGACAACCGGCCAACTACTCCAAAGTACCATCTCCGTGCTCCGCGAGAGCTCTGACACCGAGCCCCATGACAGCCCCGTCAATGGCCTCGAACTCCTAGAATGTCTCGGCATGACCCGCGGAGCCTGGACCTCGGTAATTCCCAAGCTTGACCTTGTCAAAACCCAACTCGAATGGATGGCCCGCAAAGCTACTTACCTCGAAGGTATCGCTAAGCTTTCGCAACTGCACGCCCGAACCTTTGTTTCTCCTTATCACAATCACCGGCGCCACCGGTCTCGCGTCCTCTTTAAGCCGGCGAGCCCCCGATATATGGCCGGGGTCCACATGCAGCAGCTGCTTGCACATTATCGGAGGAAGAATTTAAAGTTTCTGGAACCGTTAGTACGCGCGTGGAGGGACCGGGCGCCGCAAAAGGATATTGTGTTGGCGAGGTTTTTAAAGAATTTGCCGGGGGGGGATGCCGGGAGGGTGCCTGGGAATCAGGATCCAAATTTGGCGACGCCGTCGGATAGTGGGGAGGGCGGTGGCAGAAACAGGGGCAGGAGTGTGAGAAGTGAAAGTGGGTCGTGGCGAGAGGCAGCAAGAGGAAATGACCGATACAGACAATGGCGACGCGGCGACGACGACGAGAGTTCCGAAGAGTCGGAGTCGGATGTCGAGGTTAGGAAGAAGATCAAGGCCGACAATACGCCTAGAAAAGATAAGAAAGTCACCATCAACTCGGAGAAGGAGGACAACGAGGTGGCCGTAGACGGGGCCGAGGAGATCCCGAGGACACAGACGCCGATTGAGCGGCAAAAGGCCGATGATGCCATTGCCGCGTTGCGGCGAAGGTCTTCAGTAGCAAATAGCCAGCGGGTGCAATTGGTTAAGACGGCATCTCCATCGCCGCCACTGCCACCAACACAAATTATCATTCCGGATACATTGGGGGCACCAGAGGTAAAGCCGGAGCAACCGGCAGACCAAACTCATCAACAAGATCCATCCAGCCAACACCCAGTCAAAACCTCAGGATTCCGAAAGCTCCTTAACCATGTTCTCTGCATCATCCCACCTGCCTGCAAAGCCAAAAAAATCCCACCATCCCCTATCTTGATCCCCCCAGCCAGCAACACCCCCGACTCCCACCCCACCTTAACCATCTCCACCACCTCCATAACACCTGCCCCCTCCTACTCCCTCAATCCCCCACCTCTCTCCCCGCTCGCTGCCACTCCTGACTCCCACGTCGAACTAATGATCCTCGACCATGACCCCTCCGGCCCGTACTCTGTCATCCTCGACCGCACCCAGTCCGCCCTCGTCACCTCTGCCTTCACCAAGTGCCCCGGGCTATCCCTGAGCCAAGCCTACGTGCAAATGACATCATCGCAGCAGCGGAAAGTGCGCAATTTCCTGCACGATGGGGATGCTCCGGGGGTCATGCGGACGTGTATTGGAGTGGAGAGAGGAGACAGGATAGAGCAGGAAGGAGGGGGGGAGGAGACGTTTACGGTATTCGTGTTAGTGCAGAGGACGGAGCAAAAGAGGGATTGTCTGGCGGTTATTTGGTTGATTGATGCGATTAACCGGTGCTACAAGATTCCCGTGGCCAAGTGTCAATCTTACGAGGTACGTTTTCCAGAGGGGATTCGCCGTCGTTGGCCCCACATCGTGTAACATAGACCCGGGAAACCCTAAGAGTGAAATAAAAGGCTAACATAAAACAGGACATGGAAAAATTTATTGGTTCGGCATTTCAGGGGATTCAGACGGCAAATGTGGTGCAATTGATTGAAAAGAGGCAATATGACTTGGTAACTCAATATGGCGAGGTCGTTCATCCACAAGCATGGGAAGAAGTCGTCGGCGCCGGCACGGTGGTGCGCATGAAACTGTGGCCCGAGAAGTCCCGAGGACTGTCCTCCCCGCCATCATCGGGTTTGTTGGGCCCAGAGAATCAAGAAAAGGACATGGACGATGCAAAAAGAAAGGAGCATACGGGAGTCAGTGCTAAAAGAAGAGAAGAAATGAAAAAGGAACAGGAGAGGAGGCTGTTGTGGCCAGGGGGCGCCGGCCCGGTCAGGGTGGGGAAGGAAATGTCGGTAGCAGAGGAGATGGCGTTGACGGTGGTGGGGTGGGAGGAGGAGTGGAGGTGGGCGAGGAGGGGGGTTGCGGAGGTGATGAGGGGAGTGGGGGGGAGATTGTGGAGATCGGGGAGTGAGTTGGAGGGGGAGGTGGAGGTGGGTGAGGAAGAAGGCGATGAGTGATGGGGACTGATATTAATAGATACAGGGATGAATCATGTCTTTCATTCAAGTATATTATGTTAGTGTGTGTATTTCCTGTGTTTTAGAAATCACCACAAAAATGGTAGTCCATATCTATTCAGTATTCATCATTTTGTCTATCAACATACCCTCCCCCGCCAAGAATCACCACCAAAGGTCCCTACCTCGCTTACATCCACAACCAATCTCCCCACCCACCCAGCAGGCGTCACCACCTCAATGAACCATCTTAATTCCATAATCTATGTATCTATATAAAGCAGATTATTCTCCGACATTCATCTGGTCACAATTGATGATAGGTTGGACAGAATAGGAAGGTGGGTGGGAAAAAAGGGCAAGGGCGGTAATTACGGTGCCGAGTAGGGTTTGGCGGAGAGAAGAGAGGAAAGGGAGAAGGAGAATAGTGGTATGGGTTTAGGTTTAGGGTGGAGATATAGAAATGGCTCTTAGGGGGGACAATAGAAGAAAATAGAGGAAGAACTGAGGAGGAATGAAAGAAGATGGAGATGATGGGTGAGTTGGTGGATGGGTAGACAAGATGCAAAGGTTCCTTGTTTGGTCTTCTCAAACAGGCCATGTCTTTCACATTCGGCCGTAGCTCACGATTCCAAATCGAACCCATCATCATCATATTCTTCTTTTTGTGGCATTCATGATATGTATGTATGTTTCACACCCAGCAAGATATACATAAATATGTACTTTGTATTTACAACCCAAATCTGCAAGTCTGCCCACCATTCATTCATGTCGTCAACATCCCTGACCAATCGCGCTTACACTTACAGCAGCAAACCTCGTAAATATTTATAACCCTAGACCGTAGAATTTATATGTGTTACTTGCCCTAAGTAGTATTTTCTTACGTACTGGAAACAACCTTGACTTGTTCATGACTGGCAGCAGAGTGGACAATTGCTTAACTGAATACGTGGATACATACGTCTTTAATCACGAAGCCAATCAAAGGGAAGGAATTTCATGATTGGAAAGGACTATTGTTGATAAGGAACACTGGGAGTGATACGTTGATCAGAAAGTTACGGCAGTTGATGAAGTGCAGAGGTGTAGTCGCCGTTAGGGTTACTCGAGTTTTAGTCCTGGAAATGTCATAAGTGCTTACTATATTTAAATAAAAATTAAACTCATGCATACATATATATATACAGCTGACAATGGCTCCCGCCATATAGGGATATTTGGGGTAACCTGCTAAAATTGGCACACTCACATCATCATTGTGTGAGATTATATTGAATTCCCATCCACAGCTTCTCCGCTGGCGTTCTATCCATCCACTTGCTGTAATGTGCATGACTCCCTGGTCTCTATTTGCGTATTGTATTTACACATGTTTAGATCAATGGCAGGTTAGAGTCGCATTTTTGATATCTTGGATCTCATGTATTATGTTAATTTGCATTGGAAGATAGAGGGTAGTCCATGACGTTACCTGCATGCAGGTCACTGCTATGTGTATAGATATTACGACTGTTTTTGGCTCTGAGTCGTTGTAAGGGATGGAGGGAGGACCGGATCTTGATCATTAGAATTATCGAAATGGCCTGGAACTGATAGGGCTTATCCTCAGGTGATTCTTCAGATAGGCCGTTTCGATGTTGCTGTGACAACTTTCTTATTCAGCCAGTTGCCGTGATTTGTTCAAAGGCACGAATCATCTGTTGTCTTCCATGTGATCAGCAGCCAGCAATTACCTTTCGTCTCAGCCAGCTATATATTTACACTAAAAACAAAATCCAGCTCATAATTGTCGTCGGCACATTTAAGATTATCTACAAAGAGGATAAAAGAGGAATGCCAATATCATGCCACATGTCATTAGAAATATGTAGCTCCAACCAACAGGGGGGGGGGGGGAAGCGCTATCGCACTGTCCCAACGCAAGCTGACTGGCTAACTGATAGATAAGAAGCGGCCGAGAAGACAGTGGATACCGGAGAGATTGAGGAGCAAGGTGGGTGGGAGGAGGTATGTAGTTGCAGTGAGGACTCGAAGGACAAGCAGACATTGGGAGGGCACGGTCAAAAATTACGTGGAAGGACTCGTGCTGGAGGGGAGGGAGAGGGTTATCTTGAGCATCAATTTGAGAACTGTAACTTTCGAAATCTCTGTCAGGATGGCATCAACTATGTAATCCTGGATATTCATGTTCTGGATTACACATACAAAATTTCCTCATCAAGATTCAAGATTCAAGATTCTTGTCAGTTTACTTTTACGTCTTTTGCTTCTTTCTTCCTCTAGGAAATACAAGAAACGAAAAAAAGAAACAATTGAAAGATAGAAACCAAATATCCCTAACAACAAAGGTCCTTTTCACACTCTCTGGCGCACCCATAAGATCTCGCCCAATCCTCAATCCTCCGCATCGATATTGAGACGACATTGGCTCGACATATATAACAAGCATATTTACCACGAATGGACGGATGGACGGGCACAATCACGCACAACGCGATGGGAATTAAGGAATCGACGCAACGCAACGCAACGCAACGCAACGCAACGCAGCGCAAGCTCGGCGGTTTGCTGGCGGAAAATGGGAAGTGGGAAGTAGGAAGTGGAAGTGGGAGGAGAGCGTTTCCGCTGAGATTGCGGTGGGAACTGATAACAGATTATGAATGAGTAAGTACATAGTGATGTGATCCGGGAGGGGATAATGGCATGTGATATGCGAGAGTAAGGCATACTACAGACGAAGCGGAGAGGGGAACGAAGAATGTAATGCATGTGATTGGATTGGATTGGATGCAAGTCGATCAAGCACGGCAATACAGACAATTCCCAAAACTCCGAAAAAATCTCTGGCTATCGACAAATTATGTCAGTTCGTGCCCTTCCATCTCACTATTGAGATAATCTCTGATTTTCTTGCTTCTATCTCAGAAGCAAACTCGAGTAATGCCCATCATTCGCCAATCAGAATCACCAATAACCATATCTCCTTCCTTTTTAAGCCTTATTCGTTTCTTAAACCCTCGCTAGCGCCATGCCTCCCCAAATTTGCCGCGCCCCCACACCGCGTCTTTTGTCCTCCAGACAACAAAATAGCAAAATAGTGGTCTATTAACATCTGGTGCGGCAATATGTGATATGTCTAGTCCCAGTCCAGTATTCCCATCAGCTGTCAATAGAAAAAGCCTGGCTATGTTGCTTATCGTCTGACAATTTGATGTAAATGGAAGGTCTGAATTTTAGAGACTAACGTTAGTAAGATTATGAGTAAGCTTCTTTCTTTTCTAGTAATGGGAGAAAGTAAAGCTTGAGATTCCTAAATTAGGTAGCTGCGAGTTGTGAATTGTTGATTTGACGATTGGCAGTTAGCAGTTGCGGTTGCGGTTGGTTCCGGGGCGGCGAGGGTTGAATTTGGCAGGTGGGCTGGACGGACCCACTTATGACCACCTGCATCATTCTTATCGCAAATGTCGATTTTGAGGTGAGAGGAGGGGGAGAGGAGGAAGGGGGGTGGGAGAGTCTGTGAGTGAGTATTATCTATCTTTGGAGATTTTTTGGTTTGTGGGGGGGTTTTTTTTTTTTGAGTGACGTTGGTGGAATTTTTGAGTGACTTTTTGTGTCAATTTAGTGACTGAACTGATGTCAGTCAAATATAAAGAACAAAGAATAAATGTCTTACATTGTGCCTTCTCAAGATTGGAGATTCATGATTGACCGGCGGTTGATGTTGATATCTCAAGATCCCTGTTCTCATCTTTGTGTTGGCACAGACCAAAGCAAGCTTTAACATGAACTACGCAATCACTTAATCATTAAAGAACTCTTGCTCAGTGCCTTTATGTGCCTCGGTCTCTTTCTCTGACTTACCTAAATGCCCATTTGAATGTACAGTACTTTTGGGACTTGGTATTATCTCTCCATGACGAATGAAGAACATCAAAACTGCGCTGTCTACAATCTACAAAATCAACTGTACTCAACATATACAGATAACGCAACACCCTTCTCTCTTACAGCCTGGGAGAGAACAAAAAAAAGCTCCCAAGATCAACTCCTCCCCGCATCACCTTGGTCCTGGTTTCCCGCCTACAGACATGGATTCTCAGACATTGACCACATGTGGTAGTCACCTTATTCGATTAACAAATGTATGTCTCGCGTCGTTTGAGATGCGGACGCCCACAGACATCAACCATGGCGAGAGTATATAGTAAATTGACTACTGGTATGGAGTGATCAAATCATCCCCGAGGGAGTCAAAATTATAACTAGATACACTTCTTCAATAACTACGCGGCTGTCTCTATCTCACTCGATACGCTCAGTATTCCCTCTGTACCCCCTGTCCTCCGATCTTGGCACACCATATCTCTCTTCCTTTCTTCTCATATCCATTCCTAAATATTTCTTGGCCAGCCAAGCCCAGACTCGGCCACGGTCTTTTTTAGCAACTCGAGATCTGACTCTTATTTAGGAGACAAACATACACATACACATACACACACCTTGTACATCACATGTTTTTACTATCTGTCGTTCTCAAAAAAATCTTTGCCACCTCTGATATACCGACACCCCCTTCCCCTCTCCTACACTCCGGCCGCCGGCGACATCGAGAGCGACCCCGTTTGTTGTTGTTTGCTGCTTGTTCCTCCTTGAGGAATAAATTTTATCTTTGGGGCTTGATGCACTTACCTCATCCATTCAATTCCGCCAAGTCGCCTTGCCAGTGGTAAAGGGAATTGGCCGTGCCAAAGTACCACATGCTTGCATACACAAGTACGTGTGTAATTAGTGTGTACTGAGATTCCGCGATTAACCTAGTGATTTTGTTTGGCGGTTATCAGGGTTTATATATAAGTCTCTTTGACGTCCGCTCTTGGGGACTATCAGTTCTTTATTCTCTCCGTCTCTCTCTTTCCTTATCCCCATCGTCTTCTTTCCTTGATGAAGCCGTCATCTTCTCTTTAGACTATATCTTTACTTTTCTTTAGTTTTTTTAGAGTCGTGACTTTCATCTTGTAACACTCATCATCTGCCAGTACAATAGAGAAAGAAAAAGAAAAAGAAAAGAGTCACTCTGCAAAGATGGAACTCGAATCTGAAAAGAGAGCAGCCTCCGGTGATGGCGAGGTCAACATCCACAAGGCCACCAACGAACGCGGCATTGACGTCACTGAGAAGGTCGAGGAGCTCAATGCTACCGTCGACGATCTTCTCGAAGCCAAGGAGATTGCCAGCAACCTCTCGCTCGACGACACCATCTCGGTACGTGCATTTTTCTAGGCCACACATGTGGATATTGCCAACTGGCTGGTCGCTGTT
This sequence comes from Ambrosiella cleistominuta, assembly GCA_017139545.1. Taxonomy (NCBI): domain Eukaryota; kingdom Fungi; phylum Ascomycota; class Sordariomycetes; order Microascales; family Ceratocystidaceae; genus Ambrosiella; species Ambrosiella cleistominuta. The sequence continues at coordinate 5,648 of JABFIG010000208.1, read as the reverse complement.
TAGTCATAGCCAAACACTAATACATTCGGCAGCTACTCAAAGATATCCACAAGCAGTTCGCCCGCGATCCTAACTTCCCCCTTGGCGTCGTCGAAAAGATCGAGGCCTTCCTCGCCAATAAGGCCATCCTCGAGGCGCCCGAGAAGTACGAGGCCGAGATCCAGGAAATGAAAATTGAGGTTGCCCTCATCACCAACAACTCTCCCTACGCCGAGGTGCGCGCCGTCGTCGACAATCACGACGACCCCTCGCTGCCCGTCTCCACCATCCGCGCCTGGGTCATCGGTATCTTCTTCTCTGCCTGCATTGCCTTCATCAACGCCTTCTTCGATGTCCGCATGCCCTCCATCTACGTCATCTCTACTGTGCCGCAGCTGCTCGCCTATCCCATGGGCAAGGCCTTCGAAAAGTGGCTGCCTGACGTCGGCTTCACCCTGTGGGGTGTCCGCCACTCACTCAACCCGGGCCCCTTCAACAAGAAGGAGCACATGCTCATCACCATCATGTCTAACGTCGCCAAGTCGGTGCCCTACACCAACTACATTGTGTGGATCCAGGTGCTGCCGCAGTACTTCAACCAGCCCTACGCCCGTTCTGCCGGCTACCAGCTGCTTGTCGGCCTGTCGACCAACTTCATCGGCTACGGCATGGCCGGGCTCTGCCGCCGCTTCCTCGTCTACCCGGCCTACTGCGTGTGGCCGACATCGCTCGTCACCATCGCCCTTAACACCGCCTTCCACGACACTTCCATCGATTCCGCCGCCGTGCCTGGCCCGCTCAAAATGGTGTGGAGCATGTCGCGGCTGCGCTTTTTCTGTATCGCCTTCACCGCCATGTTCTTCTATTTCATCCTGCCCAACTACCTGTTTGGTGCCCTTTCCTACTTCTCGTGGATGACGTGGATTGCCCCCGACAACGGCAAGCTCATGGCCGTCACCGGCGCCCAGTCCGGCATGGGCCTCAACCCCATCTCGTCCTTTGACTGGAACGTCATTACCTATTCCATCGACCCGCTTATGGCGCCTTTCTTCTCCACCATCAACACCTTCATCGGCGCCCTCGTCGCCGTTCCCATCATCCTCGCCTTGTGGTACACTAACACCTACGACACCGGCTACATCCCCATAAACAGTAACAAGCCCTTTGACCACTTTGGCCTGCGCTACAACGTCTCTTCCATCATCGACAAGCACGGCATCTTTGACTCCGCCAAGTACGCCGCCTACTCACCGCCCTTCCTGTCCGCTGGCAACATCAACACCTACATGTTCTTCTTCGCCATTTACACCGCCACCATCACCTACGGCATCCTCTACCACCGTCACGAAATAATGCACGGCCTCCGCGACGTCTGGGACGCCGTGCGCGGCCGCGCCCCTGCCGGCCCTAAGAAGAACGCCCTCGACGTCCACAACCGCCTCATGTCCCACTACCGCGAGGTCCCCGAGTGGTGGTACGGCATTGTCCTCATCGTCGCCATTGGTGTTGGCGCCGCCGGCATCGGCGCCTGGCCCACCAACACCTCGCCCGCTGTCGTCCTCTATGGCGTCTTCCTCTGTTTCATCTTCGTCATACCCATCGGCATCATCTACGCCATGACCGGTGTCGAAGTCACCCTCAACGTCCTTGCCGAGTTCATCGGCGGCGTCTGGGTCGAGGGCAACGCCATTGCTATGTGCTACTTCAAGTCGTATGGCTACATCACGTGCGCACAGGCTCTTTCCTTTTCCGCCGACCAGAAGCTAACCCACTATTTGAAAATCGCGCCCCGCTTCACCTTCTGGGCCCAGATGGTCCCCACTCTAGTCTCCACTTTTATCTGCGTCGGCGTCTTGCAGTACCAGGTCAACATCAAGGACATCTGCACCTCCGACGCTCCCTTCCGCTTCACTTGCCCCGGTGTCAACACCTTTTTCACCGCAGCCGTCCTCTGGGGTACCGTGGGCCCCCGCAAGATCTGGGGCAAAGGCGGCCAGTACGTGGCGACGCTCCTTGGCTTCCCGCTTGGCGTTGTCCTCGTCGTCATCTTCTACCTGCTGTCCCGCTGCTTCCCCAAGTCACGGGTCCTCCGCAGCATCCACCCGGTTGTCATTCTCAACGGGTTCCTGCTGTACGCTCCGTACAACTTAACGTACGTGTGGGGAGCGGTGCCTGTCGGCGCCTTCTCGTGGCTCTTTATCAAGAAACGGTTCCTTGGCTTGTGGTCCAAGTACAACTATGTGTTATCGGCTGCCTTTTCGTCGGGCGTAGCGCTGTCGGGGATTATTGTTTTCTTTGCGCTGCAGTTGCCAGAGGTGGAGGTGAGTTGGTGGGGGAATAATGTCTTGGGGACCGGCCTGGACGGTGATGGCTCGTATGCTTGGAAGACGTTGCCGGATGGTGAGTATTTTGGTCCTCGTATGGGGACCTTTTCTTAGATGGTGAGCCTAGAGTCCTTTTTCTTCTTGTGGGAAAACCATTGCGTGGCTTCAGCTTGCGGCTTCTGTCCCGGGTAGCAGTCACTCGTCTTTTTCTCTTGTGCTTAATTTCCTGTTGTTCCTTTTTTTTCTTTTTCTTATGTTTCATGATTTCCCACATCACGACCATCTATCATTATCACACTATTATACCCATCATCTCTTTTTGCATCCACCACCCAGTCTTTTCCTTCTCTCCTCACATGATATCCCCAAGACCGGACCCTGTCCGGTCTTACATTCTCCTTGTTTTTTTATTACATGCATCTTCCCATAACCGGCAAGGCTTCACAAAGTTACTTGACAGTCGGTTCCTTCGTATCAAGGTCACAGATTTCGAAAGTATGTTGCCAGAGGGGCTCCGGGCCGCTCTAGTGCGTCTCTCGATTGGTGAATTGACGGAGACTATGAAGATGTAAAGAGAACATGTGAGTAAAGAAGGCCAAGACTTTGGTTTCAAGATGATGGGAACTCTTTTGTATATTGGGATGATATTTTGTATTATAATAATAGTCATATATGAATACCAACTTATATTTATCTTGTCAAAGACGCGACACCTGTAATTTTCCCTTTTCTTGGTAGCATGCTATGGTGCCGCTTAAAAATCCATATTAATTGTGTCCAGCCTGTATTTATGACGGATTCAACATGTCGCTTTATCTATTTATGAAGCAAACTCAAAGAGCATCTAACCCCAACAAACCTTACCCACAACTCCCTCCTCACTTCCATCCATTTAAGCATAGAAGTTGACTGTCTCCTTCTTCTTCGACTGCACCTCACTGATAGCATCCACATAATGCTCGTGTCCCACCTTGGTCTTGCCCGTTCGCAACGCAATCATACCCGCCTCCACGCAAACTGCCTTCAACATGGCACCACCAAACTCATCCGTCGATCTCGCCAACTCTCCCCAGTTAACCCCGTCTGATACCGCCATCTTGCGCGAATGAATTTTGAGAATCTGTGCTCTGGCCTCCTCGTTCGGCAGAGGAAACTCAATCTTGCGATCCAGACGTCCGGAACGCAGTAGGGCAGGATCCAGAACATCGATACGGTTGGTTGCTGCTAATACTTTGATTCTATCGTCTGACGCAAAACCATCAAGTTGGTTCAGAAGCTCCAGCATCGTGCGCTGGACTTCACGATCACCACTCTTCTCACTGTCGAAACGCTTAGTACCAACGGCATCCAATTCATCGATGAAGATGATCGAAGGGGCTTTCTCCTTGGCTAACGCAAAGCAGTCGCGCACAAGCTTGGCACCGTCACCAATGAACATCTGAACAAGTTGAGGACCGGCAAGCTTGAGGAATGTGGCGTTGGTCTGCGCAGCACAAGCTCTGGCCAGAAGAGTTTTACCGGTACCGGGAGGTCCGTACATGAGAGCACCTAAGAGACAATAATGTTAGTGAACAAACTACGAACAGACGAGCACAAAATTATGAGGAACATACCCTTTGGCGCCTTGATACCAATCTTCTTAAAGCGCTCAGCTTCTCTCATAGGCCAAACAATAGCCTCCACCAACTCATCAATCTGTTTAGACAGACCACCAACGTCCGAGTAAGTCTCCTTGGGCTTTTCGTCGACTTCCATAGCCTTGACTCGACTATCATACTCAGCGGGAAGAGTGTCGAAAATAAGGTAACTCTCCTTGTTAACACCGATAAGATCTCCGGGCTTCAGCTTTTCGGGATCCACCAGACCAATAAGTGGCAAAAAGATGGTTTGTCTGGTTGAGGTCTTGATGACAGCGGACTTGCCAACACGAACAGCATCGAGATCAATGTTGGCGCCCTCTTCCTGGGATTCGGCGGTGGGGTCGAGTTCAAGGAGTTCGACGACGTTGCCGACAAGGTAGGGGAGTTGTCTGGTGGTGATGTCATGTTAGTCATTGTTTTTCAGAGCAAGACAAAAAGAAGTTCCAGATTATTCACTACCGGTACTCCACCATGGCCGGTATAGCAGCCACAAAAGAAAAAGATAACAAACTCACCTGTTGTTGGCAATCTTATCCTCGTTGTCCTTGATCCGCTCTTGCATGCTAGCTTTCTCGTGCAGTAACCGCTGGTACTCGCTGCGCATGATACTGGCATCATTCTCCAACAACCGTCTCCTCATCTCCAGATCCAGAGTACTCAGGCTCAGAACCTCTTCGTCTAGAATGTCATCTTCGGCATCCTGCATCTCAGCATCTTCACCAGACTCCTTCTTTTGCTGTCTATCTTGCTGTTCCTGGCGATCAAGGTCGTCGAGCTCCTCGAGAGTAGACATGGTAGTGAATATTAAGAACCAAGAAACGTCTGTAATTGGTGTCAAATCAATCTTCCTACAAGAGAAGGGGCCGTATCGTCGTAAGAGCCGTCGTCGGTTCCAATGCCAAGCCGAAAGTAGCACGTGGAAGCTCAGTGTGCGTATCGTCAAACAGCTATCAAGTTGCAAGAGAAAAAAAAGACAAAAAGTTGCCACTCAATGAGTAAGGGCAATCTGAAGAAAGTCAAGAGTAATGAGATATTTAAACAGCGTCAAATTTCCCACTCTGCAGATTGCAAATAAATTGCTGATGCTGTCAGAAGTATCACTGTCCCACCGATAACAACCAGACTGAACTGCTCTTCACATCAGCACTTGCCAACCCACCAACTAATTCAACAAGGCAGGCGCCAACGACTGCGCGTCCCAAACCTCAAGCTTGGCCCCAGCTCTTCTACTCTCTTCCCTCTTTCTAAGCTAAGTAAAAACTCAATCAGGGCTCCCCCCAATTGCCTCACACAGCCCTGCTTAAGCTATAAGTTAACAGGGGTCCTGCTGAATGTTGGCCCCGCCCTGATGGACGTTGCTGACTAATTTACAGTTGTCATAACAGTGTGAGGCACTGTCTACAAAATCTGGCGATGGCTGTATTTTCTGTCATGGTTGGAGGCGGCGGAAGAGTCCGGGAGGGAAAGTCCAAGTATAGCCCACGCTTTGCCTCACAAACGTATGTCGTCATGCCAAATTTGCTTCCGTAAAAATCACACTTACCAAATTGACCGATTTTCTAACTTGCCTGCCCCCGCTCACTACAGATAATGACCCGAATAGTCCGCCAACTAACTCGGCGCATTGCCCCTCCGGCTGTCACTGGCCCCCTCGCCATCCCCCTCCCCGCCCTCCGCTTCTTCACCACCACCACGGCCGCCCCCC